>JABXWE010021893.1:0-26544 GCA_014611495.1 Limonius californicus | reverse complement strand
TTATATATATATATATATATAGAAATCCTTCATTCTGCAATTGTTGCAATAGTTATATTGAAATTTTTAAATATTAATGGCCGACGCGATGAATGCAATTAATTGTCCATGTTTTCCAATGTTAGTACACTATTCTTACACAAAACATTCAAAATTTTGATATATTTGTTACTAAAGTTATCTACAGAATGTGAATAGCAGGATTTCACTCCTAAGTCGGTAGCTCTGCAACGAAACGCTTTTGGTCTTATACTTATGTCTTCATCTTTCGTTATTTTGGTGCGCTGAATATACTCCAATAGTTTAACCATATTGATCGTTAACGTTCTGTATAAAACACAAGCCAAAGATTTCCTGTCGTTGTTTAGTAATCAATGATTGATATATTGCTTTCTTTAACAATATATATACTAATCTCTTTATCTTTTCTAACAAAAACAAAAATAAATTCCTTAAATTACTGTTTTTTGTAAATATTTACAATCGTTTTGTATGTATGTACATCGTAAAGCAATAATTTTAAACTCTCTTGAACTGCAACATTTACTTTTGCTTTGTCATGTCAATAAGAACCAAATACAAGTTTACTGATACCGTTTGCAAATTACGTTTATGATAAAAATTGTTTATTGTACCTGCTTATCACGTAATTATTTTGAAAGTATTTATTATTATATGTTTTCATAACAAAGGTTTATTTTTAGTAATTTATGTTTTTATTGTTACGATTGAAAATTCGTAGGATTGTAGTAAACAAGTATTATTTTCAATATTAACAATTTATTGCAGTTATAAGAGTATACCGTACTTCCTCCTACCTTCGCAGATTATTAAGTAAATCTTTTCCTTGATTTAATCTTGGCTAATTTGTAGCGCATTCCAAAAACGGAGCTGTTCTTGTTTGTTAGTAAAGTTCAAAAGCATAAAGGCACGTACGGTATTGTTACATTTCCAACAAGACATTCCTACGTTTGTTCGGTTATCTGATTGTTTTGCTTATATGGGAAAGAAATTAAGATTAGCAGTTTGTTACAAAGCGCCTGGCGTCTGTATAAAGACCAAGCCTTCTCAACCAAGAAGAACTTGTTCAATCTGATCATGCGGAATTTCTTAATTGACATGTCTGAATCGTTAAAAGTTATATCTTCATGTGTTAACAATATGAACTTTCTGTAGAAAGGCGGTGTTTTATACGTGGCGCATACATTTTAACATCTTTAAGTAAAAGTTTTCATTAACTTAGTTTGCAGAATAGGTTCTTTACCTACAATATAGTAGATTAAATTATAGCTTTCGTAACTTACGATTTTTCTGAAATAGATAATGACATTTTCAGCTGCTTTCTGGCGTCGTGCACTCCGGACCTGTGCATCACAAAACCTGTGGAGATTTACAACCAGTGAAACCTACAGCTCTCTACAACACTTGCTCGATGAAATATCTCAGAGTGAAACAAGGAAAAGAAGTTGTGGCGGACTTAAATAATGATCGTAAGTTATTAATACAGCCATAATTTTGTTATTGCCGCTTGAGCAACCAAGAACGTATTGCAAAATAATGTTTTCCTTGGTGTTATTGGTTCTTGTCAATGCATTTACAATTTTTAATTCAGGAACTTACCCTATTTTTTCGTTACAGATACGCTTTTCACAATAACAGTAAATAATTCACATGGGTTTTTATTATTTGACCCAACACCTAATATGTTTTTATGTTGGAAGAAGAATAAAAAAAGTTCGTCGTCTAGATTAGTGCCTAGGGTAAGTTCTTCAAAATTTCTTTCAAGGCGTATTTTCTAACTTGGCTGATATCTTTTAGAGGAACCCCAAAGACATTAGTTTATGTATATTCGAAGAATTACCAGCGGACCGTGCATATACAAAATACGTATCTACAAAGTACAAGAATTTCGTGATGAGTTTCAAAAGCAACGGTTCGCAGAGGATAGGCAAGAAAACGAATATTAAAAAAAGATCTAGATGTCAGTCAGAAACATTTTTGCGGGTCTCAAAACAAAACGGGCAGAGCTGTTCGTCCAGTTACAACGAATTTTGTGACAGGATGAAGCGAATAAAGCATCATAAAATCAAAGAGGAAATCAGACTTCTGTGTGCCATCGACGACAACTCGTATCATCTTAGGAAAAAATCAATGTAGATCAATGCGAGCGTGCAAACAAACAAGGACGTTGTATGTAACGCGATATTACCGGCTTGTGCATATGGAAATTATAAACCAGTGCGTTTCTGTGTCAGTATTTTGCAGTAATTATATCTTGCTTCAAAGAACACTAATGTGAGATTATTTATAAATGCATTAGTTAATGTATTATTAGCCTTGTACAAATTTACGGTATTATAAGTTTCTTATTTTTAACCCCTATGGGGTTTTAATTTAATAACACATAATGTATTAACTTCTGTATATCAGTTATTTATTTTTGTGAATGTAAGGGCACCATATTACCCTATATTAGTACTAATTGTTACGTTTATATATTTTGAACTTGCCATATTTGCAGAAATATAAAATCGCGACGTAATTTGGTGCCTGGCCTATAATCATGTTTTAATGGTTAGCTAGCAATTAAATTGCAGAATTAATTACCAAATAACTGAGGCTTATATATTAAATGAATCGATACGTTTTTTGTATACTTTGTAAATATTTAACCATGTATTATTTATCTGTTAACGTAATTTCAGCATTACATCAGCCTCATTTTGTTATAAGATCTGTGCCATGTAAAGGCAATGTCCTCATCTAAACATTCCAAATCAAAACTGTGCATATAAAGTAAATAAAACATCACTTAATATATCAGTTGTCGTTTTATTTCTTTATTGTATCCTATTACTTACTTTGAAATGCTTTCATTTATACATAATCTATTATTGATCAAAGCGAAGTTTTCACTTAAACTTTGTACAATTTGTACTTCTTATTTCAATCTGCTTGCGTTCTAAAATGGAAATAATTGCTTATGCTAATCTTTTAGATATATATTTTTTTGCTATTATATGGGGTTATCAGAAAAAACACCTGACAGCAATTTGTTTTTGGTAAAATTACTCAATATAAAGTGATTTACATTTGGCGCAAATTATTATTTTCTACCATACATAAATTTATTAAATTATGAATATGCTCCGCGCATTGTATTTCAAATAGTGATACCGACAGCATGTGAAATCGACAGTCCTTCCGCACAAATATACCAGAGTTCACGGAAAGGTAAGGTAAGTTTAAAAAATAAAGCAAGATAGAACTAAGATTATAAAGATTACTGCTGTGTTCCAAGGTTTCTATGTTTAGCTGTTATAACTACTATCGTTGCGGCTATGCAAGGTGTAACATGAAACGATGTCCTTTCAAGAGTTCCACGGCCCAAAATGTCCGTAAATGCTGTCCAAAAAAGTTATGAATAAATAAAAGTTTCACAACGCTTTAATAATGTAAATAATGTAACATAATATTTTTTATTTTATATTTTATACTTTAATATTTAATAATTAATAATTATAATAATTGCTCAAAATTGCTTCGTCCACGTCTAACAGCGATGAACGAACGGGTTCAATTATTATAGGAGTATCGCGAATGGCTGCACAACTTTGTTCAATCCGACACCCAAATTCAACTATAGCAGGTACTTCTGTTTGGTGCACCATAGTTTGTAAGTGCCCCACAAAAAGTATTCAAGTTAAAGTATTCAAATTCGGAGATCTTACTGGTCAAGTAGTAGGTCCACCTCGACCTGTCCACCTTAATGGAAAAACATTATCTAAGTGATTTCTTGCTTGATGGCTGAATTGGACAGGAGCATCATCATGCATAAACCACATATAATATCGTGTCATGAGAGACACATTTTCTAGCAATTTAGGCAAAATCTCTTCCAAACAATTAACATAAGTTTGTCCATTTAATCGCGGAGGTAGAATATGGGTTCCAATTAAGAAACCGTCAATAATGCCACAGCAGACGTTAAACGAAAATCTTTGCCGGTGCAAAATCTCTAACAGCATGGGGATTTTCATCCGGCCAAATATGCAGATTGAGCCAATTTACAATTTATTCTCTAGTATAATTTTCCTCATCAGTAAATAAAATCTTACTCGTAAAATTAGAATCCTGCAGAACGGTTCCCTATTTGGATTATCAGTTGGATTTAGGGCTTGTATAGGTACAGTTTGAAGATGCAAACGGTGTGATAATTATTAGCGAAGGCTGCGTCAAACCATCACACTACTACTACTAGCAAAATACCTCCAATTTGTTTCGTATTCGCTGCTGGATTATCTTCAACGTTAGGATCGCTATTTACCTGTGTCTCATGCCGAACTGGACAAAAACGGCCACTTTCTCTTAATGGTCTGTCAACTGATCCGAATGTTCTTCTATTTGGAACCGTTCTATTAACAAAACGTTCATGGTGAAGATTTCGTGCACTATCTCCAGAGGCCAAACCTTACATGCGATGCGTGTCTGCGTACTCTTTGTTTGTAGCAACTTTATTATTTTGGAAAATAGTTTAATTGATTAAAATCTATTCCAAAGCAGCTCCAACTACTGGTGATTAAACTAATGCTATTCGAAAAAATGTGGGTTTATTGTGGAACTTACTTTATCCATAACTTTCTTGAGGAGCATTTCCGAACAAATGTTTATGTTTTTTTTTTAATTTTGGGCTGTAGAATATATAACTAAAAGGATGACATCACTTCATGTTTTACCCTGTATAATAGGTTACTTTTAATTGTTTAATCATATCTAAAATCACTGTGAACTTGGAATCGCTACTTATGTTTAGAAGTTGCTACAAGTGTATTTCATATTTAATTCTTCATCTGTGTTATGCCAATGACCTGTTATTTACCTATAATGGAGTAGGTTTGTGAACCCTCTTTGCAACTACGTCGGAGTCTAACCTAAACTGCCCTCAGAGAAGAGAAGTGGTGTACGGTTGTCAAGATGTTCATATTACAACCGGGACCGACAGCTTTACGCGCCGAGCACGACCGGTTACATATGAGATGGTATTGGTCCATCCATCCGAATACTGACCAGCACGGATTGTGCGACAAATCAATACCCTCTGATTGGCATCCACTATGCAATCGATACACATTTGATTCTCCTATTTTAAACGTTACATTTATAATATAAGTATTCAATAAGAATTCCAACTTTACAATATGGTTAAAGCTTTAAATAGAGTTATTCAAAAATTTGAAAGGCACCCCCGGTAATAATAAGTTCATGTTACCTAAAGATTTATTGCCATTGGCATATATGTATAGAGTTCGATTCGGAAAGGGAAAGCACTTTTTACAGATTTTACGAACAGATTTTTTTTATGGTTTGTATGCCTAGCGGAGTTATAAAACAAATTGAAGATGTCTTCAAGTTGTTTTCAATGCATCTATCATTTCGTTCAGACCGATTTAAGTTTCTTACTCTCGTAATATGATCTTTTAAATTATTGCTCTGTTACAATTGTTTCGTATTTCATTTGATGTACTTATGCCGTATGTCGATTACAATGGATCACAATTTACATAAGCTCTGAGGGGTAATTTTTTCTTCTTATTTGCCTGCAAATAAACCACTAATTTTTAGACTTAAGGCAATAGCTCTACGTCGCAAACTAAAAAAAGTGTATATGCAATACATATGGCAGTATGCACCTATTTCAGTTTGTCGATAGATAGTTTGAGAGCATATGTTTCTCATCTTACTTTTATACTTTTTTCTTTTACGTAACCGACCTTTCCACTATAACTCACTTGTAAACGCTATTGACTGATTGTTTCGGCGCTCACGCCTTTAACCAGGATTTATTACACGGAAGATTAAAACAGCCGAAAATATTCAGTTACACAAAATAAAAAATGTGCCCACTCATAATTAGGGAATAACAGATGTGCTAGTGCTGTAAATAATTTTGCTGTGGACAGAGTCAAGGTAAGCCGTAAATTAATACTAACATTACATTTGGGTTTACAAGAAGCCTGACAGCTCAGAGGTGTATAGTAAGATGCATATTTAGTAATCTACGAGGGGTGTTTCCTAAAGTCAAAGTGTTAACTAACTGTTACTTTTATTTTATGTAGAATCTTATGTACGTCCTGATATTGATACTAACGCTTTCACTAACAGTCGCGCCCCTGTCCGCCTAAGTTTTCTAACAGTGACATTATATTCTCACTAGCCCCGAAGTTTGGTCTTCCATTGCGCGAATTACCCCAAAAATAACATCAGTTTTCAAGTGGGTCATTACGGTGATAAACGATACTTTTGATTCTGCAGATTATTATACAGTGCCTGCAAGTCCTCAACAATTTCTAGTGCTTCCATACTTATTTTCCACGAAAAAGAGATTGTTTTACCATTGCAATTCCGTAAAATCTTTAGTGGGTTAAATTTCAACGCTTATAATGTCACACAGTTTCGTGTCCTTCCAATTTATACAGTAAAACTAGACACTTACATCTAAGGAAACACTTCTCGTAGTATACCGTTGGTAGAAAATTTATAGTCATATCTAAAGAGTACATGCTTATTTATTGTTTAAATTGGTTCACAGTTTAGAGGAAATCTATTAAAAGCAAAGGCCACGATGAGAGAAAATATGTACAGTCCGCCTCTAAAACCCGTTGATATATGTAAATACAATTTAATCCTTGGTATGATATAGTTAACAGCTGGTGCCGTGAATTTAAATATGGTAGCTGTTTGAGGATGTGCATGTAGATATTTAAAAACTGTCGAAACGCCAGAACATATTTACTAAATCTTTGATTGAACCATAATGATCCGGCATCCAAAAAGCCAAGTATATAACGAAAGAATTTGGTTCTCTATCGCCGCATAAATTCAAAATTCCTGTATCGACTGGAAACATCATTATAACAGATTTCTGGGATGCAAAGAAATTTTGGTTGTTAATTACTTATTACACGCGGGCACTGTTACAGGGCAGCATTAGGCAAATTTTGTGAGTTAATTTCAGGATTTTATTAAGGAAAATCAAAAGAAAAACGTGCAGCTTTGTTCTTTCAGGATAATGCCATACCTCAAAAATCAAATCAAATTTGCGTAACTCCTCCTTACTTATCGTAGTCATTGCTATTACTTTGTAAAATTTTAAGATTATGTGCGTACTGCGAGTTTCTGCAGCAATGAAGGAGTTATTGAAACTACAAATCAGTAATTTCATTTACAAGAAAAAACATTTTGTTTTGACGGAATTGCAAAACTAGAATATCAATTAACATGAATGGAAATTATGTTGGTAAATGAAAATGAGATTTTATTGGGGCGAACATTAATTCTACGTAAGGGCTAGCTCCTTGTATGTTTAGGTTTTTCAAGTTTCAATTGATGTTTCATTTTCTGTCTTAACCCGATTCTACTCATTACTGATTACAGGATAGATGTTAAAAGTTTGAATAATCTTTGGGCTATTTTATATTCGTTGCCTATTTATACCTCGTGCTACGGTTCATGAAGGCCTTGAACTCCCTTATGGGTTTTGAAACTACAGTTTTACAGGGTGTCACAGTCACTTGCGCCGTTATATGTAACATAAAAATTTCACTTGGAACTGCCTTCCTTGATCTGGTGCAATTTTCCTGAATCATTGTTCATTTTAAGCTGCTATAGACAAGAGCATTTGCGGTTTTGAATTGAGAAGACTACAAAGACAAACTGTGATGCAGTTACAATGCAAATCATGTGCTCTGTGGAACATAAAACTTCGTTCTTTGTGATGCTCTAAACGTTCGGATGTGGCATCCAACGAGTTCCGTGTAGTTTGCTTTTCAACCCTCGAATCTTGTGTGCCTTTGGCTTGTCACGCACCATTAAGATGTTTTAAAGTGGTATTCTAGTGTTTGTTCAAACAGCCCGGGAAAGATTTAATTCCCGACGGTCAGGTCAGGCGTGTGTGATGGCCGAAACTCGTTGCCCGATAAATTATTTGTCCCTTTGTTCGACCCCCAAGCAGATGCAGGCTGGACATGAATCGACCTACCTACAATTTATCCACCCTTTATTATTATTAATAAGGGGCGCTCGTGCTATTCAAATGTATTATTTGCAACCAGTCCCAAAACCAGCTTGGATTGATCCGTGAAAAATTGGGCATCAGGCCCCATTCATTCGTCACCTTTTGGAATTATTATAAACAGATATATTAGTTGCACTTCTAAGCCGCATAATGTCCCACAATTTAGCTATTGAATGCTGGCATTTATTGCTATTGATATATTTACGTCCTTTCAACTAAAGTGTATAAATCACACATTATTTGTTTGCTACTTCTGTTGAGAAGTTTGTATTTTCATGCAACCACATAGGATTTTATTAGCAATCGACATTATCAAGTACTAACAGATCTAAAGGTTTCCACTTCGCAAACATGATATAAAGTTGTCGAAATAATTTCATTACAAATATATGTATATCCGTGAAACTTTACAAAAGAAACTTTATTTGCATATGTTAGAATTATCCTCTGTTTGATAAATATTGATCCGGCGAACATTACCGCTTGTTTAAAATGGTTGTAAATTTTTTTAAGTTCAACAACCGAATTCGTTTTTTAAAAGAATGCTAATAACGTAAACGTTTTAATTTGATAATGACAAACACAACATGTTTGTGCTAGCATATGTTTTGTTAACACTGCTAATTTGGCAGAAACAATAACTTATACTAAAATTTAGACCATTGTTTGGTTGTCATGTTTGAAAATATTGTAGGGTAGTCGAATAACGTGTTTTTTACATAAAGATAGTTATTGCTTACTAATGATAATGATAATGAGCCCAACAAGAACGGAGTTAAATTAATTAAAAACATTAAGAATAAATCAAACGTTTTATAATGTACCAAAATTACCACAACATTATTTGAAATACCTCTGTATAAATACTTAATTCTATTTTATTTAGAAAACCGGCTCATACAAACTTGGTGACAGAATTTCTTTATCATATTTGCTTCTGCTCATCGCATTGTCCACGTATTTATGATATACAACACTGTCCATGTTTTATTAGTACTGATTGGTTGCCAGCTAAACTGGTTTATCATTTCTTTTTTCATCTACTTCGTTGTTGTATACTGCTCGGAATCGAATTATTTTAAGAAAATATGGTCGCTGATGTACATCTTAGAACACATAAACCATACAGACACCAAAATTTAAAAATTATATCTATTTGGTGTTATTACTACATCTACTACGCATCGTAATTCTTTTTACCAATAATTAATTTCTTTGTTTTCAATCACATCAATATCAGTGCTCGTAAAGTTCAGCGTGGATTCCAAGTACACTTCGCGCTTGATACGAATTGTCTAGCGTGGAGAGCTTGTTTATTTACTTCCTCAGGGAGGTATAATTTCATAATAAAGGGTATCAGAGAATTGTTTTACAATAATTCAAGCTTACACAGTAAAGCTAATTTTCATATTTACACCAAACAGCAAACTGGTCCGAGACACATACATAGAAAAATACGCTGTATTCAGGGTGGTGAATTTTTCGATGTTTACGATTGGCATCTCGGAAACGGTAAGAAATACGAGGTCGGCTAAATTAGTGAAAAGTTGCGGTTTTTCATAGCGATTGAAATGAAAAGATCGTTAGACCAATAAAAGATTTTCAGTTTTTAAAGAGTTAAATGACAATTAGCAATACAACACTTTAATTATTGTTTCAATTGTTTTTTAAGGCCAAAGGTATTTTATGAATTATTTCCACAAATTTTCAAATTTTAAAAAGTTTTTTAGGATTATATTAAAACATAAAGTTACCAAGTTTGATTGAAATAGCGTCAATGGTAGGGAAGATAATTTGATAAATGTGATAATTTTCAGTTTTTTTGTAATAAATCAAGAAAAAATCAAAATATCCAGGATATCTTTTCTGATTCTCAACCGACATAAGAAAGAGCAACTTTTCTCTCATTAACTGACTTCGTATCTCTTACCGTTTCCGAGATGCCAATGGTGAGCATTGAAAAATTCACCACCCTGTATAACAGATGGGAAGGCCGTCAATAGAATTAATTGAATTTCGGATGTATTATGTTTCAAGAAATAGGCCGTGGTTATTACCTACAATACACAAACCAAATACAGACTAATAGAAAATTATCTAAATGATGGATGATTGATATGTCTGCTTAAAACTTAAGAGAATGAGACATAAATTCGAGTTTATAATCATGTACTATACAACTTAATAGGGTTAATTACAATACCACAAACAATACGAAAATGAGAAAACTTAAAACGTTTATTTTAAAACATACTTTCTGAAGCATTGTTTTCATTTTATTAGAGCGAAAAACATTCTAAAAAGGTTTAACATCTCTACACCACCCCTGTTAACTTAAATTATCGTTTTCTTTCGCTCTTGCGGTTCTACTTTTCTTCAACAAATTTGAATAGCTGTAACTTTTCAGAGAAGCGTTGGGTAACTTGGCTGGAGGTAAATTGAAGTATTAAACAGGCACCATGTATACTGCTGCTGACAATACAAAGCATCTAACAGCAACTGCATCCTACTTAAATGCACAATGCTTTTAAATCTTTAACTGATTAATGTATATTACTTTTTATAGTATTTCATGAAACACTAAATTGTATAATAAATTCATCTCAATCTGCAAACAAATATAGCCTTAACATTTGTTTATAACGAAGGTTGTTGTAAGGAAGATATTTGCTTAAACCAGATATGCACCATGAAGGCGTCAATTGCTGTAGTTATTCGCCTCCAGCTAATACACTTAATTAATTGAGACGCCATAAACACCTAAGCTGGTAGTTAGCAGTACCGAACTGTAAAAAGTGATTGGTTTTAACACAGCATGTTACAGAAAAAGTTTTTAAAGCTAATTCTATTGTTATAATCCAATAATTTTTTATTTTGCTACTATTCTTATTGACTATTTATGCACGTTTATATGTAAATTAGGCGTTTCACTTTAGTTATTGGAAATTAATGGTAAATTATGTGAAAGACAACTAGTATTTGCCTGGATCAGTACTAATCTATATGTATAGGGGCGGCACATGTAAATGTCTGCTTCTCAGAAGAAAAAGTATCCAAAGAAGAGAATGGAATGATAACTTTTTTGTATTTGAAATCTTTCAACCAATCTTTCCAATGTAAATTTGTTCAAGGAATAGCTTTATGTAGGTCTTCAACATTATTTTCTGAATAAAACAAGCAATTTATAATTCCTAATTTAAAAACTACAAGATTATGTGATAACAATCCCACAGCGAAATTTATGTTTAAAATGAATTTGGATATTTGACACAAATGTGATTGTAGTAAATTAAATTACAGTGTTTTTAAATATTTTTAATCAAACATTTTTTAATTTTACCTAAGAGTTAATTACAGTATGAAATATTGTTTTAAAATTATAATTCGTTACTTGTTAAAAATGCAATACACAGGGTAAATCATAAATGGCGGAAAATATTTTCATCACGTGGTTCTGCATCAAAAACTGGCAAAAAATACTACAAGCGCGTTGCTCGAAAACGTTTAGCTTTTGAAGAATTCTTAATTAAAGTTTTGTAAACTTAGCAACACTATGTGATCAGTCGTACTGAGCTGTGTGTTAAGTCGCTGCGATTCACATAGCAACGCTCTTGATTTAATATGGAACCTAAGGAGATTGTATACAGGCATACTAGACCTCCTTCATGGTAATATTCTAATTTTAATGTGCTGCTTTAATTTTTGAATTAACAGTACATAAATAGTAAGGAAATATCGACTACGTTTTAAGTTTTTTATTTTGTAAATTACCGCAATTGCTCAAAGTGGCTACCCCCAACGTTTATGCGTTTCATACACCTACATATTATGCTCCCTTCTAGATTTTGAAGCATATTGTTTTGTCGAATCATTATAATTGCTTCATTTATTCGTTGCTGAGGTTGCTCTCGAGTATCAATTTCTACGGCATACACAAATGCTTTTAACCTTCGGTTTCGTACGTGCGGTGTGCGCACACCCCGAGTTACTATTTTTCTTTACTATTTCAATATTTATTTTTCTTTACACTTGCCGCCTTATGACTTTGACTGGTAAGTTATTTAGAGCATTTTGCAGCTACTATTTTCTACATTTTGGCATTATTGGTAATACTAACAACATTGTTTGGTTTGGGGTGTGCAAACACCCCACATAGTAAACGGCGCGCGGCGTTTCAAGTTTCAAATTCCGGTTTTTCGTTTTGCGATTGGTAGTACTGCATCTAATATCATAACCTCAAAGTTCACGCTCCGAACAGCTGTAGAAATTACTTGCTACTTGAACATCTTACCTTCGAAATGGCGAAACGAGGGCTACGTGACGAGGAACTTGGCGAAATAATAGAAGAAATTAGTGATGTAGAATACGATTTTGAAGATGAATCTTGTTCTGAGATAGAAGATAATGTGGAAGAATTAAGTGACTACAATGAGGAAGAAAGCAGTGATAATAACAACAGCGCAGTTTCCAACGATAACGAGACCAGTAACGTACAATTTGAAATTGTTGCAAAGAATGGAATGGTATGGAATAAGATTGCTCCAAAACTTGGTAGGAGAACAGCTGCCGACATAGTTCTGCAGTCTTCTGGATTGACCCCTAGGAGTAATCACATAGTAAGAAAAATTGAGAGTTTTAAGTGCTTCTTAACTCCACAAATAATTGACCTTGTTGTGCAATACACAAACCAAAATACACAAGAATGGATAAGTTTAGCCTATGCCAAAGTCGCAACAAAGTCGTACAGGTGGAGCGACACACATCCTACCGAAATGTATGCATTTATAGGATTGGTCTTAGTTATGGGGGCTCTTCACGCCAGAAAAGAGCAAGTCGGTGTTCTATGGTGCTCTGATCCAGCTTTGAGAAGGTCTATATTTAGTTCAGGAATGTCTAGAGATAGAATTATTGCTCTTCTCAAATTTATACGGTTTGATGATTCAACAACACGTCAAGAACGAAGAGACACAGATAAGCTTGCTGCATTTAGAAAAATTTCTGAATTATTCGCAAAGCAGTGCAGAGAGTGTTATTACCCTTCTTCTCATCTCACCGTTGATGAAAAACTTGTCCCAATAAGAAATCGATGTCCTTTTCGCGTGTATATCAAGTCCAAACCACACAGATATGGAATAAAGCTGTGGGTTCTTGCAGACAATAGCAATGCGTACTGCCACAATTTTCAGGTATATTTAGGGAAAATTGGTAATGCTCCAGAGAAAGATCAAGGTCGTAGAGTAGTAGGAACTAACCGATCATTTAGATGCAGGGTATGGAATTACAACGGACAACTTTTTTACATCCGTTGAATTAGCAGATAGTTTGCCCTCTAGAAACATTACTTTGTGTGGAACTGTTAGAAAAAATAAAACGTTTATACCATCCGAATTTCTATCAAGCAGAGATAAGGTGCAACACTCTTCAATTTTTGGATTTACAAAAAAGCACACTATAGTGTCTTGGGTTCCACATGTATCCAAAGCAGTTATCCTGCTCTCCACAGAACATCATGAACATACTATTAGTGGAGTGGAGGATAATTATAAGCCAGACATTATTCTGCACTACAACAATACGAAAGGTGCAGTAGATAGCTTTGACAAGATGTCTGCTGAATACACAACC
This sequence comes from Limonius californicus, assembly GCA_014611495.1. Taxonomy (NCBI): domain Eukaryota; kingdom Metazoa; phylum Arthropoda; class Insecta; order Coleoptera; family Elateridae; genus Limonius; species Limonius californicus. Next base: position 12,845 of record JABXWE010021893.1, on the reverse strand, counting down.
CGAAGAGCAACATTACGGTGGCCACTAATACTGTTCATGGATTTGATTGACGCTGCTGGTATAAACTCGTATTGTCTGTATAACTGTAAAGATCCACAGTGGCATAAATGACAAACAGATCAAAGAAGCCATTATCTGTTAGATTTGGGAAAGGAGCTTGTTATACCAAATATTCGACTTCGATTGGCTTCACCGACGGTATCAAGGCTTCCTAGATCCATTATTTATGAAATGAAAAGCATTGTTGGAGAAATAAACAATAAAGCACCTGTGATTGATCCACCCACTGCAAAGCAAGGTCCTTGCAACAAATGTCCACGTTCGCGAGATAGGAAGATTCGCACCAAATGTAATTCATGCAATATATTCTTTTGTAAAGATCATATTCAAAAGACCATAACGTTAGCGTGCAGCAACTGCGAAAATGAAGAAAATCGTTAAAGTAATATTTTATTGGGGTTTAAGTTGAGAAAAACAATTCGTTTACATTTTTTCAGAATCATTTTGCGTTCTTAGAAATAAGTTTGGATTTTTTAAAAATAAGTTTCGACGTCAACTTTGTTTTAAATAGTAATATGTACTTTTGTCAGTTTGTCGTTTGGATTTTTAGAAATATGTTTTGTTTTGTAATTCGTTAAACATTTATAATAAAGGCTTTATATGATGCTTTAATCATTTGGTCGATTAATAACAAATAAATGAGTAAACATACTATAAAAATCCAAAAATAAATGTGGGGTGTGCGTACACCCCACGTAGGAAAGCGCGTACCTTCTTTCACGTAGGAAACCGAAGGTTAATGTTCCCCACAAGAAAAAATCAAGACAGCTTAAATCTGGGCTTCTTGGTGGCCAAGGTAATGGACTGCCACGACCAATTCATCGTTCTGGAAATTCATGATTTAACCATTCTCGTGTTTGAATTCCCCAGTGTGATGGTGCCCCGTCCATTTGAAAAACATATTTCTTCTTAAATCTAGTGGTACATCATCTAATAGATCCCTAAAATCGGTGTCTAAGAATTCAACAAAATTATTCGCGTTTAGGCGATCAGGCAAAATAAGTGGTCCTGTAAGCCTATTACCAATAATACCACCCCACACACTAACGCTAAGTCGAACTTGATGATTTATTTGGTACAGTGCATGAGGGTTTTCATAGGTCCATCGGTGCATGTTATGGATATTAAATGTTCCATTTCTAGTGAACGTAGCTTCATCAGTCCACAAGATATGTCCAATAAAAGCAGGATACCTTTCTTGCTCACGAAGTAACCATCTGCAGAATCCGACTCTTTGCTGATAGTCTTCTGGTAATAATCCCTGTACTCGTTGATAGTGATACGGGTGCAAGCCGTTTTTCTGTAATAAGCGATGAACTGTTCTTTGGCTAACATCAAACATTCTGGCAATGGATCAGGTACTTTGTTCTGGTTCATTTTCGACTACATTTAATATATTTTCTTCAACCAGTGGTAACAATACTCGATGAGGACGGCCTCTTTCAGCTACTGTGCAGTTCTTCCAGTTTCTCGCATTCGTTGATCCAATCGTCGAATAACATTACTACTTGGATGCCTTCTGTTTGGATACTGTTCGGCATATAAATTAGCAGCAGCATTAAAATTGCTACGACATTCTCCTAAAATCAAATACATCTCTGCATACTCCACAAAACTGTACTCCATAACGCTAATTTGTGAAAACAAATTAAACTGAAGGTAACACTAAGATAATGAATGCAAAGAGAATTAAACACGGCGGTTTGATCAGCAAATTGTCACAAAAATGTCATTGAAAGTCAAATTACTTAAAATAAATAAAATGTGAAATTTGTATTGCACGTTGTTGCAACATTTTTGGAAAACTCAAGCATTGCAGAAGCGTTAAGCTTCGGATGGAAGTTCCGGGTAAACCAAGGGTATGATGACTACAATTACAGATAGGTGATCCTTTTTGTTGCTTCCCTGGCCAGTTGCAGTTCCTCAATTTTGCAAAAGGAATCTGAACAACGGGTTATGGCAACTACTCTAAAAAAAAATTGACACGGTGAAATGAGATTTGGTTCGTATTTGGTTTCGTATAATGTAACGACAATGCAATTTATAGCAAAAAGAAAACGGCGATTTAAATATAAATATATGTAATATATAATAATAGAAACGGTATTTACCACTCTAAGAACTATGAAACTGTTTTTTTCTGAAATGGGCACATAAATCGCAGTGATAGAAAGTATGCTACAAGAATATGCATTTTATGTCTGTTTCATTTTCTTCCTTCCTGAATCCAGTCGATTTAGAGTAACTGGAAAACAATAAAAGTAACTTTTTAAGAAAAATGATAAAAACACCACTTAAGTTGCCGCAAATGTCATAAAATAACTAAAAAATGGTTGGTGCGTAATAATTCGGCACATAAGGCCAGACAACGACTAGAGCTAAAGTTTATTAGTAGTAGCAGTTGATTTTAATTTAGCTGCAATTACATTCTCCATAAACAATATAAATACCAGATAATTCACTTTAGCTTCTCATTTTCGTCAAAAAGTGTTACAAGGCTAGTTACTTTCAATTGTTTTATGGCAACTTAACTAGTGTTGCTATGATTTCTCATACTCAACTTTAATTGTTTCTGAAGTTTTCTCTAAAACAGCTACTGTTATGATGAAAATGAAAGAGACATTAAACGCTTATTTTTAAGCATACTTTTCAGTCAGGTAAATATTGCCTTTAAGCGGAAAGAGGATGACCCCTTCGCAAACCATTCTCCCGTTGAAATTTTCGTATTATTTACCTGTAATCGTATGTAATATCAAACTTCTCCTGTTCAATTACTATGATATAGTGTTTCTTATTTACCACTGTAACTCTTAACCATTTTATGTCAATGGTATAGTTTTAATAGGGGATCCTGCTTTCTGTTTTCTTGAAAATTGTCGGTAGATCATGCAATGTTAAAAGTTTGCTTGATTGATCTGAACTGCGTGGGCCCTTTGCATTCTACAGTTGTCGTGCGAAAGCGAATGTTTTCGTCTCCAAGAATGTGGCCGCTTTTCATCCAAGGGTTTCTTCTAATTTTGGATTGTTTTCGTATAGACTTAAGGTATTAATTAATTAAAGTGACTTTCTGCATGTACTCGATCAGCAAAAGTCCTTCCGTGTTCCAACAAATGAGCATCATGTATTTTCCAGCAGAAGACCTTTCTGGTGGTGGAGAACCCCTATTTACCTATTGAATTGCTTCTTGGTTAGTGGGACTATCCCATTAATAAATCCAAGTTTTATCTTCTGTGACAATTTACGAAAGATTGTAAGATTGAAAATTGTAGGGCGTTAATTTTCCAGACAAATTTTCCTGAAAAGTTTGATTTGATCTGGCGTCAGTAGTATGGGAATCTAACGCGTAGACGCCTTGGTCACATATAAATCATAAAGCAACATGTTTGTTACAGTTCTTTCAAATATACTTACTTTCTTAGCAATACGAGACGCTTATACTCGTCGATCTGACAGCGCCAATTCTTCTTTCTTTACTTTACTGTTTCATCCGATCTTTCCGTAAACGGTTGTCCGAATTTTGGATCATCTTGTATTGGTTCTCGGTCCCACAGAAATTGTTTAACCCAAAACATTACTTAAAAATCTGATATCGCTAGTGAGAAAGTTTCTTTTTTTATTGTGAACCGTATACACAAAAACCTTATAACTTAATAAATTTGATACCACACAGGAATTAGATAGCACAACAATTATTTTTTAAATTGTATTTTCATGAAGAGGGCCATTACATACAAATTTGTCCTCATATATATAAAATCAGTACACGTACTAAATTAATACCAATATAGTATATTTATAGGGACAATTACAATTATTACTATATTTTGCATATACCAGAGTACCAGACAAAGGTGGCGTTGACTGTTATAATAAAGTCCTGCAATATATCGTATATCAACGTCTAGTTATAAGTGTATTTGTATTGAAACACCCACAGCTAAAAGTTATCTATCTACCCAATACTGTTCTACATATATAATCTTTATTTTACTAGCAAATAGTGCCTAGTAAACCTTTGGTGCCAATAACCCGGGATTTCAATGATAAACTGCAGTAATCTAGCGGATTATTTGTACGACCCAAAATACAGAGATTATTTCTTTGCAGTTCGTTTATCGCTCTTGAAAGGTATGGCGTAACTTTTATAAGTTTCTTATCCTTCCGCATTGAATTATATTTATTGATTAAACCATAACTGTATCTAATAACAATAATTAAAGGCAACACATTATATTATACTGCACGTATCAATGCACACAGATATCTCTTTAATTGCAATTATAAATTTATGTTTGTAGTACAATACTATTGATACAGCATGATTTTATTTGTCCGTAATTACTGATTATGAAATTCTTCCGGTCATGTATGTAACATTATAATATTATATGCCGGGTGGAAACTTTAACTGGAATCAATTTTGTAACTTGGATATTCGGTATTTCTGTAAAAATGTCTAAAACACGTCAATGTTAGTTATGCACTGTCTACATTTCAGCGGTCATGTTCTTAGTTTATCTTCACTCTGAGCGGTACAATCACCCCTAACTTTTTTTTCAAAAAAAATGTTAAGTGTCACCGTTAGAAAACTCATTTCATGTCTTGTATTACAATATTATTCAAATAGGTCATTTGTTAAAAATATAAACCATACAATTTAAGTTGAACGCTGTTTAATGTAAAAGAGGTTCAAAATGTGATTAAACTCATTTCTTACATTTTGTAACATTTCCGATAAGATTTACATGGGGAATTTATATCGTCAGTATTTTCACTTAAATAGGGGATGAGAAAATATTTGTTATTTATGTCTGTCACTTTGGTGCTATATCCTGTAAAAGAACATATTCTAAAGTATTCAGGACGATAAGAGTTTTCAGCAAAGGTTGAAACTTTAGTATTTGCTTAAAATGAAAATCATCGGAAAGAGGTTACTAGGTTTCTTTGCCAGCTTTGTATGAAATCTTAGCTTTATCGGTGGCAGCATCTACTTACATAATGTTTTCACAATACAAAGGCGGATGTCTCGCAGCATTGATAATAGTCATACGTTTAATATTTTATTATATTCCAGCAACAAATGTAATAGATTTGAAATGACATTAAAGTCACACCAGCAACTTTAAACAATACGAAGCCATGGGAGGTTACCTCCCGCAATCGACGACCTGTCACCTATATCATCTACAGCTCGTCCTGAAAGATCTTGAAATGTTTTCTTTATGCTAGAAGCGTGACTCTGTATGGGACGTTAAGAGGTTTCTATCAGATATGTACACCCTGTCACATACTTAACCAATTTTTGTGGGAAATATTTAGCCTACATTTATTTTTCGATGCCACGTGCTAAGCAATATGCAGAAGCAACAAACAAGGTAATATAATAGTGTAGATGTTTAATTCACAAGCTCCTTCTGGTTATTAAACCATGCCCATGATTGTCTCAAAAAAAGTATACCAAAGTAATACATTAAAAATGAAATAATATAATTGACACTGTCAACAGAACATTAATTTGAAATCAGTTATGTTTTACAAAAATTCAGTTAAGAGTAAATCCGAAAAGTAAGAACAATACAAGCTTAAAAATAGGTCAAAACACTTAATATTTGACACTTAAAATATAAGTATACATTCCAACGCATATACCGGGCAAATAAGAAGTAATGAACAAAAGATTTTCTAACGAAAAATTCTTATTTAGCTGTTGGCCACAATTTGATGCATTGTATTTTGTTTGCGGGCGTCATACAATTTAGCTATTACGTCATTGATTTTTTCTAAATATTCACATCTTTGAGAACACGATTATTTGAAAAAAGAAAAGCAATATAATTGTTTAATTTGTTATTGCATTTATATTAGGTACATCTGCATTCATCAACAATGTTTGTACTATGGTGCGAAAATGCGGTAGCATAAGAAGTAAATACAATTTACCAGCAAGAGTAGGTTAGTAAATCAGTAAATGTAAAATCCCGAAACATTTAACAGAAATACAACGAATCTAAATTTTAACAATGGTTAGATAAAATAATCACTGCTAAACAAAAATCACCTTTTTTTTGTGACACGGATAAAACATGACGTATGTTATGTAAAATTTCACCAAAAAGCAGAAACTGACCTTGGAGTTTCTCTATCAGCCATAGTTTATTTGCTACGAAGTGTTGTGCGTTACACGGAAATATATCAATATCTATGTTCTTAATGCTGCACTTACTTCAAAATGTTGTTGCGGATGTTTTACGGCGATTTGGTCTCAGGGGTATCACGGATTAATGTCCAGCAGCAAACAAACTAGGACCCCATTTGCCTTGGTATCAGTTTCCCATGGTTGCAACGTCTTGGTGGAACCGTTCTCCATGTTCGTCTCTTACGGCACCCAAATTTTCCGGAAAGAAATCAAGATGATCATCCAGAAGGAGAATTTTTAAAGACATGTAACATCCCGTGAAATAAGTTGTCAACATCCGTGCAACATACTAAAGCCCCTTCTTGAGCGAAACAATGTGTAAGTCCTTTCTGACGTTTTCGGAAGCGAGTTACATGTACGTCACCTTCGAGGAGATTCCATTCTTTTAATCTCGATGCTAGAAGTTCTGACAGTGATATTGCTAGTTTTAAATCTCGAATTAAATCAATCAGTTCAGCCTGTAAAATCAGATGTGGTTCTCTTGAACATTCTGGTGCTGGAAACAGTGGATCTTTATTGATTTCCTGTGCGAATCGCATATCATCAGTTGGAACACCGGTGCTTTCAGGTACTTTTTCGTCCAAACTCCAAGATTTTGGTGGATTTGGGATAGGAAGATATTTACTATATTCGACGGGCCGTAAAGCTGATGGTAAATTGGGATACGGCGCAGTATGCTTGGACTTCGGTCCGATGGCCAGTATGTTAGTGAGGCAAAAATAACAATCTGAGGCATAGTCTTACTGTTCTCCCCACATCATTGGTACTGCAAAGCGCATTTTAAATTTTGTATCTTTCAACCAACCTGTTAACAATGTTACACAAGTCTTACAACATTTGTGAGGAGCCCTGACTTATACTGATCTCCTACTTTAACACCGAAATAAAGTTCGTAAAAAATTCGTGAAAGTACGTTTTTGCGATATAAAAGTTAGTTCCCCACACACATAACAAAAACTGTTGACATTATTTACACACTGCCTAGGCATTGTACTTACTTGTTAATTCACAGTCAATCACAGTACAGTAATAAACGTAAATCAAGTATGTAGAACACAAACCCGTTAGTAACGGTGTTTCGCGGCACGACATAGGAAATGCAGTAACTTCATACGCTGGTAAATGCCTATTAATGTACAATATCTGATTGGGTGCAAACTTCTTGCATGTTATAGACAGGAATGAACTTGTCTTAACACGGTATCTTTGTCACATACATTACACAAAGTGGCGCAATATGCATATGTTGCATACTTGCAAAATATAAATGCTTGTTACTAAAAATACGTGGGTGATACGCGAATTCTGTTTTTAAATTGGTTTTTAGGGTACCGAAATACACCAGAAACACCTACAAATTTCCATGAAACAAACTGTACTGTGTACTTAATAGTGTAATTCCTATAAGAATATTGTTAATGACAAAAATTTTGATGAACTCCGTTTTTGATGCCATTTTTACTACGCAGCTGGTTGTTTTTTATAGCTATAAATAAAATAAGAAATTTCTATTCTCCATGCTATATAGAGCCGGGTACCCATTTTCATAAAAGGGACTGACCGACAACTACAATGTATGGTGACACACAAAAATGGAAACGCCAAATTCTCTGAATTAATTAAATAAGAAAGGTTTCTTGCCAATATATGATTTATTGCTATGTCAATGATTTTGATTTCCTAATATCCCTGTATATCAAAAATATATACCTTTATCAAATCTTAAACCAACCAACCAAATTTATCACTTAATTTGGTACTATAAAAATTAAAAATTGACGTAATCTCTTGAAAATTAAGTTTCCTTCTGTATACACCTTATTTTCGAAGCGTTTTTCAACTTGAGATATAGGCCTGATGATGGTAATGAGTATAAATTGCGTTGACTTAATATTTTCGTCCCTCAGTAATTGAAGTTCATTACTTATTCGATCGGTTTGCCAACTACTAGCTTGCAGCGAATAGGTTCTTTCGATGGTACCATCGCTTTTGTTTTATCTGTTGATATGCTGACATAATATTGTGTTTGGTGACACGTCGTGTTCCTTACTACCGTAAAACCGTAAAGGGGTGGTACAATGAATTTCAACGTTGTCGACTTTCTTTAAATGACAACGTTCGAGCTTCTAAGCCAAAAACGGCTGTTACCGAAAATAATATTGGTCTTGTACGAAACATGACTGAAGAGGATTGCCTGTTGGATTCCCCACAATTTGACTCCAGTTAAAAAAAACCGTTTGTTATGGTGAAAATCTACACTGGATCGCTTTTACAATGGATCGTCTCATTTGGTGTACATCATTACAAGTGATGAAACGTGGGTATACTGCTATGATCCCGAAAGAAAGCAACAAAAAGCCGAAACAACAAGATGGTCGCCACATATTTTGGAATTACTAGACATGTTTCCACTATAGCACTAGGGGATCATCGTACTGTTAATGCCGAATGGTACACTATAGTTTGTTAGCCTCAAGTTCTCCAAAAGTTCGCGAAAAACGTCCAAGAGGAAGGATCATCTTGCATGAAGATAACGCTCGGGCGCACACTGCTGCTCGAAGATTGAGTACTTGAATGCCCAAAACATTGAAATAATGGGTCATTCGCCGTATAGTCCAGCTCTAGCACCTAATGATTTCTTTTTATTTCTGCGTGTAAAGAATAAGTTACGAGGTTTACGTGTTATATCGGCCGAAGAAGCGGCTGACGCATTTAAAAATGAATTTCATGGATTCAGTGACTGTGGAGGAGAATACTTTGAAAAATTATAAATAAATGTGTTTTGTCAATAAATTGTGTATTACTCTACTAGATTCAGCAGAAAGAGAACAGCCCTCATATCCTCTTAGTTTATTCGTACTTTAGGTAATTTGATCCATGATTAGGTTAAATCGTGTATGTATATTAGTGGCCGGCCTCGGTGGTCTAGTGGTTAACGCATTTGCCTTTAGATCCGAGGGACGCGGGATCGAACCTGGCTGAGGTCGGCGAGATTTTTCTAACGGGAAAAATCGGAAAATGCGCCTTCTGTCGGATAAGAAGTAAAACCGTAGGTCCCGTGCCACTGCGATGTGTGACACGTTAAAAATCACTACTGGAGTTGGAATTACCCCAGATAGGCAAAATTCTTAGTCAGGGTGTACAATGGGCCAAATGTGGCCTAAGTGCATAGATATGCTTGGAAAACCGCGTCCTAGATCTCGCTCTTTCAAATCATCATCATCATCATCATGTATATTAGTGACTCCCCCTGTTGAATACCGATGGCATTAGGATGCCCTTTTGTCTTACCTCCTCTTATTGACATTTTCGTCGTTGTTCGTGTGTTTATTTCCTTAATTTGGCTAATAACGTTTGATGGTATGCTTTTTCCTAATAAGATGGATATCACATCTTTCAGCTTTACTGGATCAGAAGCCTTTTTCAAGTCCACAAAGCATTAGAAAGCAGGCAGGTTATATTCGATCACTTTTTCTGAGATTTTTCGAGTGATATCCTCGCTAATCGTCCGGGTTGTTTCTGTACCCCTTTTTGTAAATTGGGATCATCCAGCAGCTTTTACATTCTTTAGGTACTGTTGTGCGGGTCGGGTCGTCTGGGGTTGTTATGTTTCCGTTGTTATGTATTTTATGTAAATAGTTATCGATTATTTTTATCAAAAGCTCAATATTAATAAATTGATCTCTCCAATTGTGTATTTTATTTATACGTTATTAGGTGTTAGGACCATCTGATAAGTCCTAGCACCATATTTGGTGGCCCCGTCTGAAACATCCAACATCCTGCTTGTCCTGCTTGCTGCCATTGTGTGTCGTGTCGTCGTCTGGGCTGTTGGATTATCTTCGTGATTCTACGATTTTCTCTATTACTCAGATAAGTCCTTCCTCCAATGGGAATTTGGAAGTAAGCTTTCTTCAAATCCAATTTACTGAAGATCACGGAGCCTGCTATCTTTGCAGTGAAGTCTTGAAGAAAGGGAATAGGGAAGGTATCCGGAACCGTAACAGCATTCAAGCGTCGATACTCGCCAGCAACTCGCCAAAATCCATCCGGCTTCGCTACCATGTGGATCGGCGTCGCCCATGGACTGTCAGAGCGCTCGATGATACCTTGGTCCAACAGTTCTTGAAGATGACCTTCTAGAAAATTGAGCTGATTAGGATTAAGTCGACGTGGCTTAGAAGCAATAGGAGGACCTGTTGTAATGATTCTATGAAAAGTGTTGTGAAGAATTGGTTTGGTGATATCAAAATCTTTGGTTATATTGGGAAATTCGGCAAGAAGAGCCTGAACATGTGAAGACGCATGAGACGAAACATTGATTTGAAGAACATGAGAATGTTGTGGAGAAAGTTTGGAAGAATAAGTAGATTTAGATGGAGAAGGAATAGTTGTGCGAGGAGGCACGGAATCCTTGCGAAAAACATTACTATCTCTATGTGAAAATAGCTTCTTTATAGGAAGAACACAATTATCACAAGAGGGGTCACCAAATATGGTGCTAGGACTTATCAGATGGTCCTAACACCTAATAACGTATAAATAAAATACACAATTGGAGAGATCAATTTTTAATGTTTTGCTTTTGATAAAAATAAACGGTAACTATTTACATAAAATACATAACAACGGAAACATAACAACCCCAGACGACCCGACCCGCACAACAGTACCGTGACAGTGAAGTGTGGAACATCCTGTATAATTAGTTATAGTTCTATATACTATAATAACAACACTTTTCTAAACGTTTTGAGTAAATAAATGTGTTTAACTTTTTGGTAGCAATGAATAGTGACATATTTAATACATTAATAAATTACAATTTTCGTTTTTTAGATATAAAACCAGACAATATCCTAGTAAATGAAAGTAAACTAGTATTAAAACTGTGCGATTTTGGTTCTGCCTCATACATAACAGACAACGAAATCACTCCATACTTGGTGTCCCGTTTCTACCGTTCCCCAGAGATCATCCTAGGCATTCCGTATGATTTTGGCATAGACATGTGGTCGGCGGCTTGTACAATATACGAACTCTACACTGGAAGAATAATGTTCTCAGGAAAGTCCAACAATCAGATGCTAAAATTTTTCATGGATTTGAAGGGGAAATTTCCTAATAAGGTGATAAGGAAAGGAGCATTCAAAGACCAACATTTTGATAGTAATTGCAATTTTTTGTATCATGAAATTGATAAAGTCACTGAGCGGGTAAGTTCTATTTTATTTCATGTAGCTTTAATTTTTTTACCAAACTTTGCATAACATGTGGCCATTGCTTGCAGACTCGTAAAGAGTTGTGTAGATGTCATACAAACATCCTGTAATCGTCCATTAAATTAGCTTGTCCTGGTTAATATTAGTGTTATACTGGTTTAAGTTGGATAAGGTTAGCCTAGTTTGCGTTAAGAGGGGCCGTGAAGTGCAGAGGATACACAATTTCCTTACAAAATGCAACAAACTGATAATAGGGGGCGCCTAAGTAGTTAACTATAGAATATTTTTGAAATATAGAAATAGTTCCAATTTTAAATACAGTTTGGTTCGTTTACTACAGAGGGCTCTGCTTGCAACAGTACTTCATTTTTTTGGGATGGCGCGTCTATTTGTTGCGTTGTTTATATGCCCCGTAAAACTTTACTACCACACTTTCAGTAATCTTTAAATTTATTACTCTTTTCTGGAATTGAAGCTGTTATTGCCGAGAAAAAAACACAGAGGGTCGATTATTTTATGAACAAAGTCTCTGATTGAACCAAAGTCCAATTAAAATTAAAACATTGTCAAAAAATGAAGGTTTTATGTACTGTGTGGTCGTAAAATGTCCTCCCCTCCTACTAACTTTTGAACGACTTGATATTTCTTCACAAAATTTTGAGACTAAATACTACTTTTTAGCCCATATTTAAATTTTATTACTTTCAAAATGGCGGTTAGGCGCCATCTTCAACTATTTTTTTAAATAGTAATGTGGGTCGAGTGACACCTCATTTGAAAGGTATTTTAATTCTGCTCCTGATCCTTGAATTTCGTAAAAAATATTCATCCAGAAACAAATGACAGATGATTGAAAATAACAAGTTTATAAAAAAAAGAAGGCACCCGGAAGATTTTGCGATTTGCGGTCCGGATATGTTGTTGACCTCGTCGAGGACAACAACTTGTCCTTATGGCACTCCCGTAGCTCGTACCGTTCGACCGCCAAGGGCGTGCAAAGTCGAAACGCGAATCGACGTCCAGCACGTGTCCGCGTCATCGCAGCGAGTCGGTCGCGAGCTCAATCTGTTCGCATAAGTACAGCGCATCGACGGCCGGCAAAGGCGGTTCTAACATCCCCGAAGGGGGCGCGGGGGACACCGAAACTTCGAAAAAAAAAACGTAAAAAAGGCATAAAAACTTAGCCGACATACCCCGCGCTCCTTTTGGGGATGTTTTATATATATATATATATATATATATATATATATAAAGGAATTTCTACAACCGTGGCTGTCTTCCTTCTTGTAGCCAGTTTCTCCAGGTTTTACGTAATTTAAATATCTTTGTACATTACTAATGAACAAATGTTTTAGATTGACTTTGCT
>JABXWE010021892.1:0-25284 GCA_014611495.1 Limonius californicus | reverse complement strand
CAAAACTTCTAATAATGGTAAATTTAAGAGTTCAATTTGATTATTCATTAGAAGTACACTATGGGAAGGTTTATAAATTACAAATGGTTCCAATATATTGAATTTACGTTTGTTATTACAGATATATAAAATCTCTATCATGTTATTTCATGTGAATAAATAATGTTCTAGGAGAAACTGTTTGGCATAGTTTGAGTTTTCTCAATGTTTGTATTTACAGCAGTGTATATGTTGTTTGAAACTGGTATCTAAATTTCTAATTGTTTGGGGTATACAATATGTCACCATCCCAATTTTAAATTAAAGGAGATGTAAGAAAAATCGAAAAGTACGTATACACTAGATGCATGTTAAGGTGGGTTTTCCAAAAGTATAATATTTTCTTAAACTGGAACACTGAGTATATTGTTCATATTTCAAAACAACAATTGAATCTATACAAATAATTATTCTTATTAGTTCTTTTCATATAATTAGTGGTTATGGACTGGACAAACGAAATAGCATTAAGAGTTTGAAAATTTATGAACAATAACCTGCCATTTGGAATCCACAAAATCCACAGTATAAAAATCAGAATCCAGGAAATGAAGTGTTTCTTAATACTGACAAACATTTAAACAAATACATTCAGCATGGTGGTTTGTCAAACATACCAGCCCCGGGGGAACAGTTACACAATTATGTATTTGTGTAATGCACAGTTGTTTCGAGGGAGGCCGACCTAGTAGAATACCAAAATTTATCGAAGAACAAGAAAATGCTACTCAAAATTTAGTGCAATTTCATACTGTATATCGTTCTAATTTGACCTTCCAAGCAACAATCACCGGGAAATAATATGTGTTCAACCTAGTGAACAGTACATTGTACTTAGGGGCTGAGCTGACAAGCAGCGGACAGCAAGGAGCAGACACAAAGAGCAGATTAACCACGGGATCGAGATGTGTGGCTTCCCTAGACAAAGTATTAAAAGATAAGTATACAAAGGGAAACAAAAATGAGGTTATATAAGACAGTGATCCGCCCAGTAGTAACTTTTGGAGCGGAAACATGGGTAATAACAAAAGAATACGAAAATAAAATAGACATCTGGGAAAGGAAAATCCTAAGAAAAATAGTAGGAGGAATAAACGAGAATCGAGAATGGAGAAGAAGGACCAACATAGAACTGGAAGAAATATAGAAGGAGCCCAAAGTAACAACAATTATCAAACAAACCAGGTTAAGATGGTTGGGGCACATAAGAAGGATGAATGAAAATGAACCGGTTAGGAAAACGATAAAAATGGAAGCAGAAGGAAGGAATAGAAGAGGGAGACCGAAAAATACATGGTGGGGAGACGTACAGCAAGACTTGAGAAACTTTAAACTTACAAATTGGGAAGAAATAGTACGAAGCCATAGGCCAGTTATCGAGATAGAGGGTATGCCCCGAGTCCAAATAATCTTGCATCAGAGTAAAAACATCAGATCAGAGATACAAGGTCATCAGAAAAAAATAATTTGAAGCTTTCTAAAATTGAATCGTTCATTTCAAAAACCACATAAGTCAAAATAGTTAATTTTCCAGCAGAGCGAAAAAACGACGCAAGTCGCTGACTTATATGGTTTTTGCAGTGAAAAATGCAATTGAGACCGAAGTAGGCAATTCATGTGTTATGGGACTTGTGCGGTTTTTACACAGAAGATGTAGACGGTTTATAATAAAAACTCAAATTTGCAAAAAATTGACTTAGGTGGTATTTGAAATGAACGATTCAATTGTTTTTGCATACGGATTTTTGCAACCTGAATTTGTGTTATCAAATGCATGAATTTTTGGTTGGTAGGCAGGATCCTGCTTAATTATTATAATCTCCATTTTCGTTGCGATCCTTTAGGTTTTCTAATTCGTTCACTAATTCAGAACGGTTACTATCTTCACCACTATTACCTGGGTCCTCTTCTTCCCCGATGGAAATCATATCGATAAATTCCTCATCTGAGCCACTTTCAGGATCAAAATCGATATCAAAATTATCAACGTCCTCATTTTCATACAACAGTTTTTCAAGTTCTTTGTCGGTTAGATATTTACGACTCATTTTATTACTAACAAACAATACGAACATCTAAAACCACCAATGTTATCTAAAACCACCAATGTTCACGCTAAACCATTGCTAGACTGTGAAATGAATTACAATAACAAACGCCAGACTATGACCAAATCAGCTGCACAGTAGAAGGTCAAAGCATCAGGGAACATGTTTGTGAGGCCGCAAGCGGGCATATCCCGTATAGAAGGCCTTCCCAAGCTTGTTGTAAATATGCGTGTCTCGTGTATACGTCAGTTAATAATTTGCGCCTTTTTATGGCTGCCGTAATGAAAGGGTTAAAAGGAACACCTTATAAAGCTTCTAATATAAAGTTACTCTACGATTTCTACTTTTTTGTTGTCTCTTCTAATAATCGAAACATATTCTGTTCCACGTAATTAATCAGAGTTACATTGTTAACAATTTAATTTGTAAATACCTAGTTTTAATAAACCATTAGTTTTATCATTTACCTTGAAAAACTTATTGAAACTGTTTTGTGTTTTTAAGCCTTTCTTTTAAATTAATGTATCGATTAGTTTAGTATTATCACCATTAATACTTTAATAATCAAATTCTCTCTACTTAATATATGTTAAATAAAGCTAGACCTATATGTATCAAAGATCTATAGGCTGTTAATTTATGTGTGTTATGGCTTTTTTCAATAAATAGTCTATTCTAGTTTATTTTGCCAATCAAAATTTATGTCTAATTTTAGTCTAAAAAATAATTAATAGGTGTTTTAGTTGATGGTAATTTACTCACCTCTTTCACCACATCCTACATAAACGATGACATCAGAGTTGGAGTATTTCGACAAAGATTGGGAGATGACAGTTTTTCCACAACCGAAAGCTCCTGGAATAGCGGTGGTGCCTCCTTGTACACAACTACACAAAACAAAGCCGTAATAATCAAAACAACTATAACCTTGAAGCACTTACGGGAAAAGGGCATCCAACACACGTTGTCCAGTAAGTAGGGGATGATTGGCAGGTAGTTTTTCTGCAACAGGTCGGGGTTGACGGACAGGCCATACTTGCAACATAGTGTATTTTGTGCGTTCACCATCAAATTCAGTTTCCAGCACAATGTCCTGCGTTATTAATTTTTGATGTATTTCTCCCAGAAAGATTATTTCTCATCATACTTACATCGACAGTATAGTTTCCAGGTTCAGCAATATAAGTAACGGTACCCTTGCCTCTTGGAGGCAACAGCAATTTGTGTTTTACCAAGGTATTTTCATGTACCATACCATACAAATCACCACCAGTTACGTGTGACCCCAACTAATAAAAAAATGTGGTGTATAATAATTCTGCTGATTTATTCCACACTTTACCTTAATATTCAATGGGTTAAAATCCCACTTTTGGGTTCTAGATAAGGCAGGAATGTTAATACCCTTTGGTATATAGATGCTCTGAGTGCTTTCATTAATATCTTTCAGAGGACGTTGGATACCATCAAAAATTGAACCCATAATACCTGGACCTAATTCTACGGACAATGGCTTTCCTGTTCGCAATACAGGATCGCCTACAGTGACACCAGATGTTTCTTCGTATACCTAAAAAAAAGATCTAGTAATGACATTGTTTTTTCTCAAAAAACCGACAGCTTACTTGATGTACACCAAAAATGCATATATTTGTTATCATTAATATAATTTTAATTTCTAAAAATAAGTTTGTTTTACAAACCAGGCATACTTTGGAATTTTTCTGTTTTATAATTTTTTAGATACAACACCAATTTAAATTATTTTTAAACCCATACTAAAATCAGACGTCACTCGGAGTTAATTTTTATGCCTTTTCAATGATATGCAAGTTCGCATAGTTCTTTTCACAAACTTTAAAAGCATTTGATGTAAACCTCTTTATTATACTGGGCCTTGAGTAAATTATCTTTTAAAAGAAATGAATAGTACTCTGGCTCCTATGACACAAAACAACAGGCAAGGTCTGCTAAAAATGCTCCAACAAAAAATAAACTACTATCAACCTGAAGTTGGCAGCATACCGGGTGTTGTACATTTTTTCAAGATGGTTATTTTCAAGATATCGAGTGATTTATTATTTCAACTAGAAGCCATCTTGTCTTTTGATAGAAATGAATTACATCTTTTTCTAAGTACAAACATTTATAACAATTTATATACATAATAAATAAAAACTACATTATTTTTTCTAATGTTTTAATTTACATCCAAGTTACCAACATAAGCAATAGAAAGAAGCAAAATTGATTACAACTCCACAGAAGTATTCTATTTGCATTAATTAGCACATCAGCATGGCCTAGCCCCAAGAATTATTTGTGAATGTAAATTTAGGTAGTACAGCACTTTAATACAGGGTGCTTGATCTACGACTACTACCCCTCACCCCATTTTAAACAGTATGATAAATTTTTTTCACTTATTGGATGTGAGAATGGGAAGATGCAATTAGGAAGGACACTATTATTGATTTTAGATCAATGAAAGTGCCTCCTCAGAAATTCTTCTGAGCGGATAAGGTGTCAATCAAATATATATATATAAAATGGATCCATTGTACATAGAATTAAACAATATTAAATGCAAAAATATTTTTTCGGGTTAAAAATAAAAATACGGTTTTTTATGTTTAAACCTATTTGTCCACTTTTCAAAAATAATTTACAATCATTTAAATCTTATACTTTAAACTTTTAATGTGACAATACAGAATTTTTCAACTGACGGGTGTTAACGCATTGCAACACGTTTTTCTGAAAGTATGTATTTAAATATTATGTATGTTAATGACTTGAATACAGCATAAAATCATGGGCTCCACCAATAATACTGAATTTAAAACCCTGCAATATATACATAGTCTGTTTTATAAAAGACTGTAACCGCTGTATTTTTTTGTGTTATCTGGTAAAGAATTTAATTTCATCTATATAAACATTTAGAATGGTTGTATAATTATTTTGTTGGAAAAAAAACAACATAAATTAATGTGGTAGGTCATTGAATCAAAACGTTGCCTTGTAATTAAATAACTGATCAATTTGATATTTTACTTGCATTATACCAAGACTCTTTTTATCTATAAGAGTAAGATAAAATGAATTAATTTAATGACTTAGTAAATATGCTGCTTGAGAAGAGTAGAAAGGTCGTTTATTGTTATTTCTTAATTTAAATAGTATTTCATTTTTTCCCACTTGTGTTCTGTACATTCTATTGCTATATTCTAATCATAAATGTTCAATACTAATCAATGTTCATCAGAAAATCACAGTATTTCTAAATATTATAGATTAGGTTGAAATTCTAAGATTAATGGTAAACATTTCAAGAAATCTATCAAAAAACCTTCAAGATTACAATGAAAATTAAAAAAAAATTAATATAAAACCAGTAATATGGTGATTGTCACTAGCAAAAGATTTATCAAGTAAAATGAAGGATCTTGCACTCCAATTACATATAGCAATAGCTTCAACTGCTAGTTTACATAGACTGTTAGCTTTATTTGTTAATTCAAAAATCCAAAGCAAGCTGGGAAGTGAAAAACCATCAAAACTGGTATTTATATTTAAGATTTTAAACAGAGATGTTGAATTCTAATTTACAGAGTGTAATGTGAATGTTGGTTAAATTATTTAACAAAACATAATATGCAGGTAAAAAATAATTCTATGACCGAGATCATTTTAAAATAATTTTTATATTCAGCATCCAAATAATTGATCCATCTTACAACAAAAAACATATCGTTAAAAATTAATTTTTAAAACATGATTTTGGTGATCTGTAAATCTATGGCAAAAAATCTAAAAGGTACAATCCGCTTTAGCTTTTTATTGAAATGCATTAACCATGAAAACACATTAAAAGATGAAATAATTTTTTATTAATTTTATGGCAAGTGGCAAGTTATTTTTTCTTCTTGGTACCTATATTTCATTAATAATTTTTAATAGCAAACTAAACCATCATGCCATGTAATGTAAAGAAAAAGATTTAAAGAATTTTCAACAAATTATATATATTCGACATTTTCTGCATCTATTTTTAACTATAACGTCTACTTTTTATAAATCAAGATAAGGTTAGACAGGGCAGTTTAAAACATGCATAAAGTGCATTAACTTTTCATACCTTACAGCTTAAAGCATTCATCAGCAGTTACAATACCTATTTTGTAAAATTCCATTTGGTACCAAAACCTGAGCATTACCTGAATTGTGGCCATATCACCTTCCAAACGAATAATTTCTCCAACAAGTTCGAAATAACCAACTCTCACCAACTCGTACATAGCTGCACCGCTCATTTTCTCAGCAGTGACGACTAAAAAGGGATTTAATTAATCTAAACTAATAAATTAATGTTGTATTTTTGAGACTTACCAGGACCGGAAACTGCAAAGACATACCCATAAGTGGACTCCTTGTCCTCGTCTGCAATTTTCGGTAATTTCGACATTTTGATATTGTCTTCGTGATCTACGGGAAGATTGCAAAAATTAGCAGAAAATCACATGAAGAAGTTGTGCCCCACTTTGAGGCATATCACGTGAAAATTTTCTACGTCAAACCCTCATGAATATAGAGCGATACAAGGCTGTTCATAGGAAAATTGTTATCAATTCCTTATCGCATCATTTACATGGTGAACCGTACTAGTAGTATGGTGGACTACGCCTTGTTCAAATTAAAATTTTGCTTTAATAACGTTGTTTTTATCAATTATAAATCACTGATCACTTCGAACTATGATTTTTAAATGCACATGCCTTCCTTCTGCACTAAAATTTGAATTAGTATCCCTTGAAATAAGTTTAAATATGAAGTTCCCAAATCAATAATAATTGTAATCAACTAAATAATGGGTTTGCCTGGGACTCGAAAACCTGACAATAGAACATGTTGGCTGCTGCACTATTATCAATTTTATTTGAATTCTATAAAATTTACTTACGATTTTCTCTGCCAAATCTCACCCACTGTGCTTACTGATCCTGCTATCACAAGCACAACTCACAAAAGTCACAAGACGGTCAGCTGACAGACACTTGACAATTCAATAAAATAAAAACTAGTTTCATAATGATAAGGAGAAATATTTAAAATTCAAGGTACTAGTGATAAATGGAAGTCTTAAAATTAATACCGTTGTTTGTAATAAAAATGTAGTTATTAAGTAATTAATATGAAGTTTTTTAAATTTTTTTAATAACGAAATTGATATAAAATCTATAGTGGATATGTTACCGCAGATTATCGTCCCCGTGATATTAATAATTGTTAATATCAATGGCTGTGTCGTTGTAGTCCAAATTAAACGACCGTAAAAAATAATCGCCTATGCTGTAATCACGTTCTGCTTGATTAGCGAAACGGAATCTAGACTCCGGTTCGTTAATCGTGGAGGTCGTAGATATACATAATAATACCGTAAGGCCAACACATTTTCGATAAAGGCTGGCTGTGGAATCTTTTTTCCATTTCGGTTTTATAAAGCCGTTCTAAGCGCACTGTTTTAGCTTAAAAACAGTACGTTAAGGAGGCCTATAATCGTACTGTTTTTAGTTTGTTTTTTACGATGTTGGTAGTTCGATTTGAATTTGAAAGTTCGAAATGTCAGTTTCAGCCACCTGTCAGTGCTGCCATAAGTGTTTATAAAAACTCCCTAGTAATCGATTTGACGTAAAATTTCTACATAAATTTATTTAAAATACTCTTAAACTTTCTCAATAGAAAAAATAGTATAAAGAACACGTTTCATAAGACCACTTGTCGCACTCGTCCGTTGAAAAACTCGACGCTTCGCGTCTCGTTTTTCAAACTTGGACTCGTGCGTTAAGAAAAGGCCTTATGAAACTAGTTCTTTAATATACTATTCTTTAAATAAAAGCAAGAACGTAGATAACGCTGTATCTTCATGCCTAGCACACTTTTAGAAAAGAAAATAAGCAGACATATGTAAAATGATGTACTTGATATAAATCAATAATAACCAGTTTAGAAAAAGGTGTATTGTTTAAATAATCACATATTATTTTTGTATATTTTCCACATTTAGTTCTTCAACTTGGCCGCGAGAGGCGCAAATCCTAAAAGGGTGCCCGGTACACAGCTATGGATTGTTTAGGTAGAAACTTTCAGTGGCATACAGTCGATGTCAACCCAACTTTATTACGGTAATAGGGAAATAATCGTTTTGTTACCCAGCCATAATGGAACATTTTATGTATTGACAAACCAAATGTGTTTTTGAATTCAAAAAGTTGCAAACTAACAAATAAGAGAAAATTATAATTAGACTTACTAGATTCATTACAATACCTATGCATTTGTTATGTATTTAAAAAAATGTATATACCGTATATCTCCGAATACAGTTTACAAGAAGAATAAAAACTTACTTTTGATTTTACGTGAAAATGACGAAAAAATAGAAAGTTTTGCTTGATTTGAAATACATATGTACGTATTTCTGTTATTAAAACTTATTAGGTAATTCTTTTTTTTTTAATCAAATTATTTTGCAAAAGTTACATTCTAAATAAACTTTCAACTCTTCCCAAAAATTAACAAAAATCGACCTAAATGGTCTTAATTTTAATTTCAGAGCATCACCAAAATACGTGCTCTTGCTTGAAGCGCCTAAACGAGACTGAAATCCTTTAAAATGATCATAAACTATCTAAATTTTGAAAATGGACCAATGGCATTCTAGAACTTTATCACCCCCTTCCAGTCTGCTTATCAAATAAAATAAAAACTACTCCTACAGCCTAAATAAACAAATCTTTCTGTAAACTAATATCATAATCGTAATCTATGCAAAATTACCAATCTAACGATATCACATTTATCATCATCCATGACAAAAAAATATCACGTGCTATAAAATTCAAATTTTCTCTAAAAACTTTAATTAAGCCTTAAAACTATTAAAAACATATACATAAACCATCAATAAACTTAAATATAAACATTTACATAATCCACATTTATTAATTACAGTATAATAAGTGAAATCAAAATTTTAACCTCAAAATATGAAACTTTATACAAACTAACAAAATTTCTTATATAAAACAAGTATTTATCGAAATAAAAGTATATAAAAATCTTCCTCTTATTAAATATGAATTATAAACAATAACAACAAATCTTGAATTTATTCTTATATCATTCTTGATACAAGCAATATTTATAAAGTGTATAGTACAATATTATAATTATTTACATTACAGGGCCCCATCATTACTTTGGACACCCCAATTCGTCACTAAAATGGAAAATAAACCATACCACAACTGTTCACTACCGAATCTCCACTGGAAACATAACTCCCGCACTACACAGCGTAAATCGTAGAACATTCCGAAGATCGGAAGATACCTTTCTATCTTACAAGATTTACATTTATGAAATATCATAAGAAATACCTCTTATACAGCATGATTTACATTACAATTAAGCTAATTAATCTTAATTTCAGATATCATCAGGATTATAACATCAAAAACAGTATCCTTTTAACACAATCGAACATAAGAAAATTACATAATAACACAGCAATATATACATTGAGGTCGACATTATTTTGGAAGATACGACCCTCCAAAATTTGATATTTTATGAAGGGAATAATATTAACTACCTGTAAATATTTACTATCCTAAATACAAGTGAATGGGGGGAATTTTATGATTATTTATTTATTTTGTGATTATTTATCACATTTACTTATTTTTTTGGGGGGCTCCCCACCCCAGACCTCCTGCCCAATTACCGTAACTTAAGGGGGTAAAATAATACATGTAGTACTTTACCGCGAATTGAAAGCTACCCTAACTTAGTGGGTAAATTATTTTATCCATTAACTTGACTTGTTAAATATTAAAAATAAAAATTTAAAAATTTCTTGGTAAAAATAAGTAAATGTGATAAATAATCACAAAATAAATAAATAATAAGTAAGTACATGTTAATTTGTCATAATTCGATTTTGATTAATAAATAAGAGCTTATTGTTTATTAAAAGCCTGTGAAATATAATAAAATATTTACTTACTTGTCTCTCCTACTTCTGTTGCCACTTTCTCCCATTGTTTTCTAACTAGATGTCTGTTGTGATACTCTTTACATTTTTGATCCTACAAGGGCGTTTTTGATTCAATACACAAAATAAATTTTTCAAGATCCATTTTTATTAAAATATTTAATAATTAGCTTTAAATATCTGTTTACTTTTATTTATCCGTACCAAACATCGCACATTTAGCGCTGGTAAGAACAAACCAGTTTGTTCGAGTTGATATACGTACGATCAGGTGCGCGCGCGTCAGTCTCAATCGCGTATTAAAAAATCGTACGCATACGCATTCAATGTAACCCACAAATCACTTACTAAAAGTAAGTGATTTGTGCTGTAACCAAGACCCAAGTTTCACAGTAGTTCAAATGACAGTGACAGGACACGCTTTTAAATAACCTTAAAACGACATATTACGACAGTGCTTAATACATTTAGTCGTTTACTTTTCCAGAGTACATGAAAAGTGTTCTTAAAATACTATTTCACAAACACTAAAATCGAAATCAATAGTTCTTTTGCTACTACAAAAGTGAGCAACTTATAACTATTTGGTTGCATTAAAGGTATATATTCGAGATATCTTGTATAATGAGAATTTACTATACTATTTGAATGCTTCAGTATATTAAATATTGGTGTATGATCATGGAATCGGTATTCAATCTAATTGAAGATGTCAAACCTGGAGTTAGTACCCTAGCGGTGTTACGAAATGTTGACGATCAAATACGTGAAGTCTCTCTTGAGAACGACATCAAAGAACCATTATGTCAAGGTGAGTTGAAGAATGTGTTGAGTTCACATTACACAGTAAAGTAATTATTTACATATGCCTATATAAACATGAGCATGTATTACAGTAAAACAAGAAGAGATTGAAGCATGGAGTTTGCCATCAGAAACTTGTGATACAGAAAATGATGCTAAATATAACGATGATTTTTCCGTTAAGCTGGAATTGTTACATGAGGAATTAGATGTAAAAACTGAAATCATCAGTGAACTTGAGGATTGTGAAACAACAGGGTCGCTGGGAACATCTCGATTAAAGTGTACCACATCCGCAGACAGCAAAATACAGACAGGTGGAAAACCTCACATCGATTACAGCTCTACAAGAGGACAAGTAGTACAAGAGCCTAACAAAACTACAGCTGACAAACCTTACATATGTACTGTTTGTGAACATCTATTTACCAAAAAGACTAGCTTGAAACAACATATGAAACTTCATACATATGAAAAGCATTTCAAATGCAGTGTATGTGATTATACATGCAAAACTAAGTGTAACTTACAACAACATATGAAAACTCATCCTGAAGAGAAACCGTATAAGTGTGATAAATGTACCTATAGTTGTACACGTAAACATAACTTAAAAATACATATGGCAAAGCACACTGGAGAGAAGCTTTTCAAATGCAATGTATGTGACCACGGAACTGTATGGAAGAGTTCCTTGGAAAAACATATGAGAACTCACACTGGAGAGAGACCTTTCAAGTATAATGTGTGTGTGTACAGTAGTGCAGAGAAGAGTCAGTTGCGGCTACATATGAGCATTCATACAGGAGAAAAACCCTTCAAGTGCAATATATGTGACTACAGTAATGCACGAAAGAAGAGCTTGGTACTGCATATGAGAACTCATACCGGAGAGAAACCATTCAAGTGTAATGTGTGTGAGTACAGAAGTGCAGCAAAGAGTACTTTGTCACAGCATATGAAAACTCATACAGGAGAGAAACCATTCAGATGTAGTGTATGTGACCACAGAACTCGCCTGCTAAGTAACATGGAAAAACATATGAGAACTCACAATGTAGAGAAACCTTTCCAATGTAAGGTATGTAAGTACAGGACTACAAAGAAGAATTTGTTGCAGAAACATATGAAAATTCATACACCTTTACTTATGTAATAGTAAGTTAAGTAGTTATAAAAATGTAAGATAGAATTTAATATAATATATAGCAATTAGCATATTAGTTGGTATTGGTATTTGGAAGTGGAT
This sequence comes from Limonius californicus, assembly GCA_014611495.1. Lineage (NCBI taxonomy): Eukaryota > Metazoa > Arthropoda > Insecta > Coleoptera > Elateridae > Limonius > Limonius californicus. The sequence continues at coordinate 13,085 of JABXWE010021892.1, read as the reverse complement.
GTTTAGATACAACCTTGTGTCAAAAGAATGGGAACAATATTGTTAAGTATTTTGCTACTAGTCACACTGCTCATTCTCAAATGTTTTTTCTTGATTTATTGCTTGTTATCCTTTTCTTGTAGTTAAATAAATAATTACAACTGAAACTTTTACTGGCATTGATAAAATCATTCAACGCATGATATTCGAAGTAGATATGTACTTATTAAAATAAAAGAATATAATTAACCCGTTATTAGCATGTTCATAACCAGAGCTTTTTGTGCCATATTGGGAATTTTGATATTGGAAAGCGTAAAATACATATACTCAAACAGAGCGTTCTGAAATAATTATACCATCAAATGCATGGAAACACCATAATACTTTCTTTACTGGTACCAAAATGTACAATTTTATTGAAACTTCTTGTGTAATTATTATATTATTTTAATTTATATTATATTATAAAGGGCGGACACGCACGTTAGAGTTTAATGTAATGCGTTTCGTAAAAATTTGAGTATTTGGAGCCGTGCTTGTTTCTGCCTATTTGTATAATAATTTTGAACTTATTTTTAACGGATTTATACTTGTTTATACGATCTAAAAATATATTTCATTGAATATTTCGTACTGCCACAAAATCGTTCACTGCCGGTAGTCTAACCACTATCTAATATTTAGTTGCAATAAGGCCATCTAACTTAGAAATTACAATACGTTATTCGCGGTCTTTTTCTGGTATTGGTAATTCCCTACGAATTATCCGAATCAATGAATATTACAAAAAATCCAGGCTTCAATAAGATAATGTGTATGTATGAAGCAGGTATTAACAGGAGAAAAATGTTCAAAACCTGAATATGTAATCTGGCAAGTCGAAAGAATATTTTGTAAGTGTACATAATACTTTCTATCAGATAAAAAACCATCTTTTGTAGTGGAAACTCTAAAAAAATTGAGTTTTCTTTGGAGATGCTTAAATAATAAAATGTTGTTTTTATACATTCTTTTCTTTTGCAGTTTTTTTTGCCTACATTTCTTATTTTTGACCATTTTGGCCTATACGCTAGGAGAGAGAGAAAGAGCAATAAATGTCGTTCCACGGGGCCCGTCGACGCCCCCGCACAAACTCGGAATTTCGGCCTTTATTTGATTGATATTCTATCGGCCGCCGATTCCGCGTGCAGTGATCCGGTTCGATTTTTTTTCGAATCGGCTAAGCCGATTAGAAAAGACGGTAGAGTTCGGCGCCAGCTTTTCAGGTAGTTTTCGTTTTTAGTTGTCGAGGGCTACGGACGACCAAACTTCTTTCTTCTTCCGGTAGCTCTGTCCGGTGGTGTGTTTAAGGCAATGCACTGGGCAGCGTTAAAACGTGCCAAAGGACCGGACGTAACGGAATGGAAAATCGTTTTCGAAATATTACTTTCTCCCGAAACCCATTTTTCCTTTTTCGACTGAATTGACCCAAACAAAGGGAAACAGGGCCTGTCGTAATGTGAAGTGTCTAAATTGACCGTTTTTGAAGATGCGTGGCCGGGCTGTCGATCGACGTAGCCGGTTGCGGTTCGACAGATCTATCCTTGCACTATAATAATTTTGCTCAAGTGCGTCTTTCTCGAAAACCTTCGTCCTCGGGGCGAAACGCCGGGGTCAAAAAACTGCAGTACTTAAACTTGGTGGGCCATTTAGAGGTCTGTAGATTGTAGCAGCACGTGTTTCGAGCCCGCTTGGGGAAACCGCATCTGAATATCTCGCTCTGTTTTGCGGCGGCTATCGTTTCCGACCTGAATAGCATTGGCGTTCTTCCCGGAAATTTCAAAAATTTTGTAAGGCTTGTATTTTCAAACGAGACGAGCTAGGAAAATGCGACTTGGGCCTTTGGAAAGAGTATCGCGAATACTGTTCCAGTCGAGTTATGCGGCCCGCTGCCAGAATGCGCGAAAGAAATTTCTATAAATGGCTATATTTTCGGAATCACGCCACCTGGCGATATGTACTTGGGGCGCTAAATGCGGCCTCGGAGTTTTATAAGGCCACGCTGCTACAAACCCTGCCCGAAACCTTTCAGATGAACATAACCGCAAAAAACCCATTTCTGCGGAGTCGCAATCGGCTCCTCGCTGATTGGTTACTATAGCAACGGGGTCGGTCTGCTTTTGCAGATACGTTGGGGACCGATGGTGGTATAGGTAAGGTATTGTGGAACTGACCAACTCCGACTTCGACACCGACAGCCCACCACTCCCACCTAACATCATCCCGTTGATCCACGAGAAGAGGCGCCTGTACCGTCAGTTCATCCGAACGCGAGATTCCCTGAAGACTCAGTGGCACAGGCTGAATGCGATCGTCCGGCTATAGACAACCAGGTTCCGCGAAACCCGCTGGATCGCCGTCTGCTCCAGCTTCGATTATAGAGATGGAGCCAAGTTCTGGAGGAAGCTCCGAGGCCTCACCGGTCAGCGCAGTCGGTCAACCACTCAGCTCGACCATTAAGGGGAGATCGTCACGGATACTCAACGTCAGGCCGACATCTTCGCCGAGACGCTCGAGGGAGTGCACCGGGACCCAGATGACCCACTCTTCGACAACCGTTTTGCCCAAGAGATTAACCGCAGTATCAACGGTGATCTCCCTTCCGCATTCCACAACCACATCCCGAACCCGTTCCAGAAATCCTACTGCCTATCGAGGAGGAGGAAGTCACTGCGACCGTTGCCTCTGGCAAAAACACGGCCCCTGGCTCCGATTCCATCACCCGCAAAGTCCTGTGCTAGCTCCCCGAAACCACCATTACCATACTCACCCTAATATACAACTGTTGTCTGCTTTCAGGATACTTTCGCGCGGCTTGGAAAGCCGCCGGCGTCGTGATGATCCCGAAGCCCAGGAAAGACCGCTCCGACCCAAAATCCTACCGGCCCATTGCCCTCCTGAACGTGCTCGGGACGATCTACGCGAGAATCCTCCGACCGGCTCCGTCGATTCCTCGAGGAACGTCCTGGAAGGTGCACCACACACCGAAGCAACCGTCGCCGCAACGCCGGGCTGTGCATGAGCGCCGTCATGCTAGACATCGAGAGGGCCTTCTACACCGTCTGGCGCCAGGGACTTCTGGAGAAGCTTCGACCCGTAGAGATTCCCCTGCCCATTATCCGTATCATCCACTGCTTCCTGAAGGGTCGCCTCCACCGTGTACGCGTCCGGGAATGTTTTTCCCAGCCGTACACACCCACGTCTGGCGTACCCCAAGGATCCAACCTTTTTCCGCTCTTCTTAATTTTTTTCTGTTATAACATCCCAACTCTTCTCAACCCAGCGGCGGTTAGCTAGTCCAATACGCGGACGACACTGCCCTCTGGGATCCTGCAACCTCCAGTTCCCGATCCTCCCGCCTAATCTCAGCAGAACTCTCCAGAATCGGACTCTGGTTCAGACGATGGAGAGTCCGTCCCAATCTTTCCAAAACTCAAACCATCCTATTCCAACATCCAAATTCCAGAAAAACCCCGACAATATCCCCGCCACGTTCAGCTGGACCTCTGAGGCACCCGATTGCCCCTCTCTTCCACTGTAGCCTATCTTGGAGTGATCTTCTCGAGAACTCTAAGCTGTTCCGCGGAGGTCAGTAGGTGTCTTGATTGCGTTCAGCGGCGAAGCGGACTCCTATCCACACTCCACGGCAGCTTTCCTGGTTGCCAATCCCATACCTTTCACACCTACAAAACCTTTATTAGACCAGTCATTGATTATCGCTTCTCATGTTTCAGCAACGCCACACCGACCCACATCACGCGGTTTCGGACTAAGGAGAGAGTTATCGCGAGGAGGAGGCTGCTCTTGGACCGATTCCATCCGTCGGAGGAAGTCTGTCACCTGGCCGGCATTCTCCCAATCGACGGCCGCCTCGCCAGACTCTGGAACCGGTACGTGATGAGGACGATCGAACAGAACCGCGAGGAAGCCATGAGGACGCTAAGGACCCGGATCATCCCCCGCAGAAAGCCCAAGAAGCAATTCAGGCACCCGCCTGCAATTTTTCTTGGCGAAGCACCAATACTACCCGAAGAGCTACAACACATTCTGGAGGACACTACACTATGCTACAGATAACTTTAACTTTAAATTTTTAACTATCGGTTTTTTTATACATGTGTATTTCTGACATGTAATTATTTTGTTTTTTTTTCTTTTTTTTTACCAAATGTATCAAATTGGATCGGCTGAAGAGGAGGAAACTCCTAAACAGCCATTGAGATGTATTTATATAGGTAGGCTTAATTATAAGTTGACTTATATTTATTACGTCTCAATATACTGTGAAAATTGAAATGGATTGATTAACCAACTCCGACCATTAGTTCACGAATGCCCCTGTCCAATATGTATCCATCCCATACAGCTTCTCTAAGTCCATTGTTGGACATAAGCCTCCTCTAATGAATTCCAAATTTGTATATCCTTTGCTTTATTTATCTAATTTCCAGCTAACGTCATCAGTCCAGCGGGTTGGCGGTTTCGCTCTGCTTTGTTTGTCCTCTCATGGTCTTCATTCGATTATCCTTTTTATCCATCGGTTGTCCTGAAATCTTGCTATACATGCCCACTTTCACTTTAGTCTTGCTATTCTTTCGACTATATCCGTTATTCCGGTTCTTTGTCTAATTTCGATGTTAGGTATTTTATCTCTTCGTGTGATTTCAAGAATGGACCTTTCCATAGCTCGTTGCATTGCTTATTTATTGTCTTTTTTGTTAATGTCAGTGTCTCTGCTCCATAGGTGATGACAAGAAATACACACTGCTCTAGTAGTTTTATTTTCAGACATATGGGCGTATCCTTGTTTTTGAGTATGTATCGCAGTTTACCAAAGGCTGCCCATCTGAGACCAATACGACGTTTCATTTCACAGATCTGATTGTCATGCCCTAGTCTAATTTCATGTCCGAGATATTTATAGTCAAAAGCTTGTTCGATAACTTTGTCACTTATTGTTATTTCCCCACTTAGTACGAGGTTCGTCATAATTTTTGTTTTTCTAATATCTAACCCTGCCTTGTTTGCTGCCACATTTAGTTCGTTGAGCATTTTAATAGCATCTCCGATGTTATTACCTATGAGAACAATGTCCTCCGCGAATCGTAAGTGGTCTAAATATTCTCCTTCTACATATATTCCTATTTTGTCCCAGCTTAAAGTTTTAAAGATATATTCTAAGGTGGTGGTGAATAGTTTTGGGATATGGTGTCGCCTTGTCGAATGCCTCTATTTTAAACGTTGCAGGATGTTAATGCATTTTAATACTACTTTTAATGCTGTAGCATTTTTGTAAATGTGTTGTAATAATTTCGTGTATCTGTAGTCTATTCTGCATCCCTTGAGTGCCGATATTATTGCTGGTAATTGAATTGTGTCAAAAACCTTTTGAAAATCTATAAATATTAGGACGAGCGGTTTACTATATTCTATTGTCTTCTCTATTAGCGTTTTTATTGTTTGGAGGTGACCTTTAGTGCCGTATCCCTTTCTAAAACCCGCTTGTTCCTTGGGTTGATAAACACCTAATTTTGTTTCCAGACGTTTGCTGATCATTTTAGTGGAAAGTTTGTATAAATGAGAACGAAGACTTATTGGTCTGTAGTTTCCAAGGTCCAAGATACCTTTCTTATGTAGAATGATGGTTATTGTGTTATTCCATGTAGTGGGAGTGATGCTACTGTGTAAGCATTGGTTGAATAGATTTTGAATAGTTTGCTTAAAGTTTTTAGCTCCTATTTTTATGGCCTCTATAACTTTTTGTTCCTCCCCGGTCAACCTGTAGTTTTTCATTTGTGTTATCGCCGCATTCAATTCCTCCTTGGTTATATCCGGCAGTTCTTCAGATCGTTCGTTTAGCACCCTTCTTTCTTCATTTTCGGCCTGGACTTCTCCCTCTGCTGTCCACATGCTTCTGTACAATTCCCTTGTTATGTGATTTTACAAATTTGCCGCTACACTTTAGTAATTCCGTAATTGGTTTGCCGCTTCGTAGGAATTAGTATCGCTGTTTTAATTGAATTCTTATTTTGGATTACTATTTTCGCTATTTTGTTTTGACTTTGAAAATTTAGTTAACGGTATTTTAATCAAGGTCTTGTTTTGGGTTGCCGTTTCGGTATTTTGTTTTGTCTTTCGAAGCTTGTGATGTTAACAGTCTCCTTTGTGTAAAAACTGCAGACTTTGGTTTTCTGCGCTAGACCTTGAACGCTTCCTGGAACTCGGGTGTCATAAACAAATTCTTTTCTAGAACATTTCGTAAGATTTCGTCATGTTGTGCAATTTTGAGGGGAGAAGTGCAGGCTCCCGTTGCATTTTGAGTTCAGTCCATTTTTAGATCTCGAGGACTCCGGTTGTCCGTAGCTCGATCAATCGGCAATCGTAATGACGTAAAGTGCTGCAGGGGCGGCTCGGTTTTTTTGTGAGGGGTATCATTAATGTGTGTTCCGTTTCGCTGTGGTACCAAGGGGTATCTAACAGACTGTCGGCTATTGCCGGATTAATGGGAACATCTTGATTCAACCCCAGGAAAAGGCAACTCTTCAGTGAGTTGTACAAGCGCCTTTTGGCGGATCATCGTCAAGCCCAACGCCCGTGGTTCTGCAGCCATTTCATGTCAGCGAAGGTTCCTGTCTTCGCCGGTGTTATCGTTTACATCTGGAAATCGCCGTCTTGTTGTGCCGTCTCCTCGTCAAGATAAAAACTTCCAGTTTGGTGTTTTTGTGAAGCAAAACTTTCCGTGTAACTTGCAAGATTCAAACGTGTTGACCTTTTTTTGTTTTATTGATAAAAATATTAACAGTGACCTGAAGCCACTGTTTGTTTTGTATAAATTATATACAGACGTTCATTTTATGCTATTATTTCTGTAAACTTGCGCAACTGGGCAACGCAGTTATTGAAACCATTTAAATGTAGCGTTGGCACCAGCGGCGTAGAGTTGTGTGCGAACGTTCGAAATTATTACTGTTTGTGTTTTACGTTCTAAAGTTTCCTATCGTTGATATATATTTTTGTATGTTCTGTGCCATTTTTGACAGTTCATTATATGTGTGTTAAAATTCCGCATGTCTTTTATTACTGTGTTTTGAAGTATCTGTGTAAGGATTTTGCAAGCTTTAAGATCTAGGTGAAGGCACAATTAAAGGTAGGTTCCATTCACGTGAGCTGCTGGTTTCTCGACCTTCCGCGAGGACCTACAGAACCAGCTGGATTTTGGAAGGTGGCGCCCACTTATTTTGACTCGCCCTGTACACAACTTGAAGCATTTTCTCGATAAGAAATTTTTAGCGAACTCCCCCTACTCCCCTGAGCTGAGCTGTAGACCCTTTTTTTGTTGCGAATCGTCGAAAAAGCTCGATTGGCCCGTAACACACAATTAAAATATTTTTAAAATAGCCAAAATACTGCCTGTTCATTAACACTAGAGTTTCGTTGCGTTTATCAACATTTTTCAGCAAAATTGCATAGAATTTGCCTAAGTGTTACTGGGATATTTGAAATTTTGCCAGAATTTCCTTGTGCTTCTCAAATTTCCTAAGATTTTGTTTATTTTCAGGAAATATTAAAATTGCTTACCATTTGCCTAAAATTTCATTAGTATTTTATGGAATTTTCCAGTGCATTTCCACCTTTTCTACAATTTCCTGGTTTTCGTCAAAATTCCCACGAAATTTCCACCAAACATAAGCAGATTTAACAAGATATTTTAACAATTCCTGAGTATAAGTTGGAAATCTATGGATTTCCTAGGATTTCCATAATCATCTCCGAATTTCCTTGTGTTTTTCAGAATTTTATTCCAAAATGTATATTGTACAATGTTATTTTGTATATCCTGATTTCCAGAAGAATTTTCTAAGATTGGCATAAATTTTCCGAAGTTTTCACTACAATTTCCACAATATTTTATTGAATTTCCCCAAGTGTTTCCTAGATTATTCGAATTTTTCCAATACGATTTCAAACCAATTTTCCCTTCAGCAAATTTCCCCTAGTTATTGTAATTTTTTTCTTGTAAACATGTTATTGTGTTTTCAGACTTCTCATAATTTTCTTTGTGTTTTTAATAATTTCAGTTACAATTACGATTTTTCCAATATTGATTTCTAAGAGGGAATCTGGACGGTGAAAAAAATTCGCAATATTTCCCAGATTTCCCGGAACGTAATAAAAAAATTTCCAACGTGTCCAATACTTGCTAGAGTCCATTTAGATTTTATTGACTTTTCCATATTCGAAAGCCTGTGTATCCAGACTTCCTAACATCTGCTGAATTTTTCCAGGATATCCTTATAGAGTTCAAGATATAGTTTCCAAAATAACCGCGAAGTTTCCCCAAGACTTCATTATTTTCTACTATAGCTCCAAAATATTTCTGTTCTTCCCAACATTTCCTATTGTGCAAGATTCCGTTCGAGATATACTAAGATTACCGAAATTTTCCCAAAATTCAGTCAAATATTACGCAAGTTTGTTAGATATTAGAAGTTTTCCTTGTTTTCTTAGTTTTCATACAGATCTGATTGCACTTCCTCAAAAATGCTCTAAATTTCTTTTAATTTCACTTAAGTTGGACAATAATGGTGCTATTGCAATCTGTTTGCAAGATTGATAGTTTCAATTGCGTAAAAGTGTTCTAATCTTAAGGATTATCTAAAGTGCCGTGATTGGACGTATTGCTGTTCAGTCTTAAGATAAAATGTTTTGCTTTAAAAGCTTAAAAGGTTCAAAAAGCTGATTGTATGGTTGTTACCCTCAAAATTGACCGTAAACAGATAGATGCTAAAAGAGATACCTAATAAGAGTATCATTATTTTAAAAAATTGACCGCTGACGCGCCTCCCAAAATGCGTACTCTCCTGAAAATATGTTAACAGAACCTTTTCTTATAATTATCGCACTGTATGTATATTAAAAGCCTAAATCACCATTAACAGTGCTGTTGTTAGTATGAATATTTAGTAAATCATGATATAATATTATAATTTGGAACTTTAACACAAGCATTTATAGTTTGTACGTTATTATATCACATGTAGGCTCATCAAACCGCCGTATCCAATTCATTAACATTTTGACCAGTCGCTAATCAGATAATAAATCAGAGTGGGCGAACGTGACTCCTGTAATTCCATACCGAGGGCGTAAATCGGTTGTCCCCCCCGCAAGTCAAATAATACGTCTCCCATGGCCTGCCTCCCGCAATTGGTGTGTACGGCGGCCGTTCCTGTGCCGGTGTAAGTAATTAATCCTACGTTTGTAATCATCGAGGTTTATCAGGCGCGGTTGCCGCTCACGTAGCCGCGCTATCGGGGGCGGAATACGGCCGTCCCGCTCCACGGGGCGACGTAAAGCAAGCGCGGGGTCGCTCGCGAATTGATTATTATTGAATGAGGTGGTCGAACATTGAATGCATAATTAACAAAATTAATATTATTGGCTTGACACGCACCTAACCCGATTAATTATTGTCTATTAGTATTTGCGAAATTAATGGAGTTTGCGCTAATTGTGCTGATTTGTAGTGTCTTTCCATCACGCTGACAGTGCAACTTGGCGGATTGATTAATTGCTATTAAACAAGCAGGAATCGTACAATTCTGGCTTTGAATTCTCAGAACAAATCTCGAAATGAGGACTAAAGCCAAAAATGCGAAGGAAATCTACCACGTACGAATAAAAATTTTTTTCAAAAATTCAAAGGTATCTCACAAAAATATCAAAAACAGGATTATTTATTAGACGAAAACCATCATAAGCTCTACTAATTGAAGAAGCAATAAAAATCACATAAAAAAATACTTTTTATTATTTTACCGAAACTTGAAAGGGATAAAACTTATTTCTACATTCATTGTGAACAGCCTTTACGTCCCACTGGTGGGTACCGGCCTCTTCTTTGTTGCGTGTTTCACCTCAGCGTGAAGGTAGAAACACGGGCACCTATTTAACATCCAATCCAATTCGAACGACAAAATTTCCAGGTAAAATTTAAGGCATTCATTCTTGCCAACCGGATTGGGAAATTGTGTATGATGGGTTGCAGCCTTACATTAATTTATGAAAAAGAAGAATGTGTCCAGGGTTTCTTTAATAACTCATAACACCAAGGAATACTGTACAGGGTAGTGCTTTTCTCACTATATTACCACACAAGAATTGTATAATAATTGCTTCTGCAGTTTTGAAAAATATCTTACTTGCAATATTCAGATAGTTTTGCAATGTTACAAAGATTTTTTTTGTAGGTACATATATAATCAATCATTCGTTTACCACAACAGCCACAAGTGCTGGGGAATATTTTCGCCAAATATAAGTTAAGGTATGGTGGGGGCGGGGACATTTGACTATATAACGTTAGGGGGTAAAAATGGACTGGACGCGTATAGGGAATACATTTTTAAGAAATACAGTGCAGACATATCGCGCTTGGTGAAGTTATGGCGTGGCCTAACTTGTGTTTGCGAATTAATCGTAATAACAATTCTACCATTCGGTCGGAGAGTATGTACAATAGACAAAAAATTAAGTTGGGAATACCGTGTGGTTTCCTTATTCGTTCGCTACGGACGAAATTAACCAGATTACCCTTCCCAACGTTCCCGTGGAGATCTATCTTTCCAGCAAACACTGTGTGCTGGGTATTATCACTTTAAGTGTATAGAACATCTAGTCGTAGTAGTACGATTGCATGATTTGAAGAAATATTACTCACGACACGAACTTAAGGTGACAATCATACGTATTATTAAGTACTGGTGAAGACTGTAAGCAGTGAATTTTTATTTACCAAGTGCTTCGATTTATAGGTCGTACAAGTAGTCGTATTATCAAGAAATAAATCTACCTTCTGCTGCGAATTGTTTAACAGATTTAGTAACTAATTTGTATTTGTCTTATGAACTCACTTGATATTGATTATACAGTTCTTTCTATTTTTTTAATCGTATCGTAAATCTCGTAGTCAGTTGCGGATCGAGCAACAGGTTCGGAAGTCTGAAAGCCTTTTCATTATATATTAAATTTATAACAAATCCGACCCTTGTCCTGATTTGAACGTTTTTGTCTTGCAAATGTGCTAACCTTTCTTCTTATTCAATTTAATATTATTTGAATCATCACCTTTTCATAATACAGCAATTAACGGGGAAAAGACGGAGTGTAGGCGAAGAGACTCGCCTAGCTTTTATCAATCTAGAAGAAGAAGCCTACAACACAATACCTCGTACAAAACTCTGGGAAGCTTAGAAGAATGATAAACATGATCAGAATTTTTTATGAAAGTAACGTGAAGTAAAGTGTATGTGAAAACAGAATGGCAAGCAGTCACGTGCCCTACATCCATCCATCTAAAGGCCTGAGGCAGGAATGTAGTTTATCACCCCTCCTCTGTAATATCTATATCGAATGTGCTCTGGATGGTTGGGAAAGGAGCTATCATGGTATGAGTAAACTCGTTGGTGAACACACTATATTTACTTTGAGTAAGAAGACCAAGTGGTTATTGCCCAGGACGCCTTCGATTTGGAGTTTACACACCGAAGACTATATCAAGCATATGGGGGGGACAGATGGGGTCTTAAAAATCAACGTAAAGAAGATAGAATTTTTGGCAGGTAATTCCAATGCGATGTTCCAAATTCTAATAGATGATGACATGTCGGTGAAACAAGTCGACCAATTTAAATAGCTAGGCGTACCTACAACAAAAGGTGCTTTGGGCTCTGCTGAAGCAGAAGCAGAATTGAGCAGAGTAAAAGAATTATAGGATGTCTAAACCTTATTTGGTGGGACAGACATATATCATATCGAGCACAGAATCATATAGGCAAATCCCTAGTGGAATCGGTGTTACGCTATAGGTCAGAAGTATAAACAAGTAACTCCGAAAATAGAAGAAAAATGGGGACAGTAGAAATGAACTACCTTAGAAGAAGCTCACATGTGTCGCAGTTAGATCACGTTACCAATGTAGAAATTAGAAGACGCATGCAGACCGAAGAAAATATAATAGACAGAATCCTCAAGAACAAACCTCATATGGTTCGGTCGCCTACCTAGGATGGATGACAACAGATTGGCTCATAGAATGTTTAAATGGACTTCCCCCGGGAGACGTAAGAAGTGAAGACCCCGAAAAGCCTGGAATGAAGGAATGCGAAAAGCAATGGAATCCAGGGGTTTGGAGGAAGAAGATGCCGTAAACAGGGATACATGGTGGCTAAGGACCAGAAGGCCGTGTAATACCGATATATATATTGCTGTGATATGCTAATTGGGCAAAAGTTCCATCTAAAAGTTTCATTATGATTTGTTGTGCAAATTAATAATATTTAAAAAATAGGGTTTGACAGCTTGACAGTTTTCCCATCTGTCGTAATCCTTGTAATTTCATTGGTAGTTAAGTTAAATTAAGCTTTTAAATTCGATAAAATAATTGAATGATTTGCTTTTGAATCGCGGTTGGAGGAAGACGTGTTTTCTGTGCCGAAATAACCTCTTCGCTAACTAAATTTAAAATTGGAGATTACTTTTTTTTCGAATGTTATGAAAAATGTAATATTTAAAAGAGCAAATAGAGCATCATCAAGTGAAATGTGAGTTTTAATCGTCGCTAATGGAAATGGATAAGTGCGGCATGTCGGGAAGAGCCAGCAGTCCACGGTAAGCAGAACTAGCCTGGTGGAGATGAATGCGGTCTGTGTATTAGAGGAGTAGCAGTCTAAGGGCATTTAGCGGGCCTATCTTCTGTGTAAAGGTTGGTGCTGATAAAAGATGAACTAATTTCGGTGACATTAAAACAAAGTGAGGGTTGTAAGAATTTGTACGTGTTAATTTTTTTCAACATTTTCAACTTTTTGAAAGAGGCGAAGCCACGAGTGGAGACATTTCTCTAATTCCCTGAGATAACAGTTTTGTGTTCGGGCTAGTTAGCGTTAGTGTTAACCCATGATTTTAATTACGTAGCAATATATATATATATATACAAAGTGATTTTTTAAAAAGTCAATTGCAGCAAGCCTAGAAAAAAAGCTATTCCGTCTGCAGTCAGCTGTAAT
>JABXWE010021891.1:0-25120 GCA_014611495.1 Limonius californicus | reverse complement strand
TTTTTTTTTGTAAAATGTCTGGTAAATATTATGTTTTTTTTTAGTTTAGAACGATATGGTAGACATAATAAAATTCTAAATTTATAAGACCTAAAAAGATTTTAAAAGCTGATAGTAAACTGTAGTTTTTGTAAAGTACCATAAAATTATATTACAATATTTACCAAGGATCTTATAGTAAAACGGGTTTCCCGGATCTCAACTACAATAATTTTTTGTGACAATCGAGTAGCGGGTGATAATAATGTTTAATATCGCAAGTTTGTAAATTCAGACGGGGATCGTCTTGCCGGGCACCTTCGATATAATGAAAGGACTTTAGTAGACATAAAGGGTTAGTTAAGATGAACGGGGTAGTAAAAAGGGGAGGGGTGGTTATTTACACCCTCATCAGTTTACAATGACCCGCACTAAGGAGGGAAAGTGGTAAAATTGCACGCGTGGATTTATGTCTATGTGAAACTTAATGCCTAAGAGATAAGGAAATGAGCTTTTATACAAAAAGGAAGATTGCCTATTTGTACACTTACATTAAAAATCATTATAGTGTAGATGTTCCGAAGAATATCCAATTTTTATAAAAAATTTAAAAACGAAACGGCTCTTTATAAAAGTAACAAAATACATTTGGTGGCAGTTGCAGTTGCACATATTTTACTATGGGCAACTGCCACCAAATGTCACGGAAAGTGCCTGATCGACTTTAAGCAAAATATGGAACTTGGCAATTTTATGAGACGTGGACGAGATAAGAAGCAAATACCTTAATTTTGTGTTAATTTGTTACAACAAAACCTTAACCAAACAAGCCTTCAGACAAAAGAGCAGTAAACCCTAACAAGGACTATCATAATTCATAATCTATTGTCCAACGGCAGCGAAGGCGTGAACAGCTCGCCAACTTTGCGGCTTGAGATTAACAGGGAGTAATCTTTGGACAACTTTACATGCATAAATATCCCTATATATCTCACCAACCGGGACAAGAAGCCCATATCTTTGATATTGTTTGTTTAATCACTGCAAATACTGGACTCGCACAACTTTACATTTTCCCCCTTGCGTCCTTGTCCTTCGTGGGTTTTCCGCGGGGCACTAAATAAGGATAAGAGCCACCACGTGTTCCACGCGAAAATTTCGCACGTTTCGTTACATATTTTTGTGCCGTTTTGGCTGGGATTATCTTTGTCGTTCATATTACATATTTTAGGGATGAATAGAGACGGGCTATTGTTGTGTTCTGGAATATTTGATGCCCACTACGTTCTATTCATTTACGATGAATAAGGAGCGCTGATGGGGGGGTGAGGATATATACACACACCTTGTGAGAAGGATAAGTATAGCTATCATATAGCGTCTTAGCTTACAGAATTGTCGGTGTTATATGAATAGGGAAATTCTCTTAGAAATTTTCAATGGCTGGAAGTTACACTGTGAGTTGCAAGTATTTGTTTTGTAATTGACATGATGAGATATAAGTAGTAAAAATATAACTTAACTAATAACAAGGTTACCCTTCAGTCTTTTAAAACAAACAAAATGTTTGTATTGCCATCCAATAATTGATGGATGATGGCTGTTATGGAATTTGAATAAGATAGGCTAGTGATTTCTGATGGGTTGTTTCACAAATAGCGCAAACTATAGAGTAATAATGGCTATGAACTATTAGTATTAAACACTGAACTTAAAATCAACTCCTTTCTAAAGTAACTAGAAATTTTCGATAAATTAAACGCCGCCGAACACATCAATATTAGCAGGATGATTTCAATTCGCTCTTAGGTGGCTATGGCCCTGACCGCGAATTGTGCACAAGAAAGGTAGCTTAAGTAGGGACCGAGCCCATTCTAAACTTGAACTCCGCGCTTGCAATATCGGCACAATCCGAAAAATAGTAACAGTGGCTTCTGAGTTTAACTATTGTATTTTAACTACAGCCACCGCACTGAAAGAACGTTTATATTGCCGAGTCTAGTTCGCCTGTGACGTCGATCTCTAATCTCACTTGGCATGTTATACGCTTCCAAATTTACGCATTTCGCAACTTCAGCTGAGTTGGTTGGCTTGTAATATGAGTGACACGCCACCAAATGTCACGAAGTACATTGATCGTCATTAAAATATAGAGCTTGGTGTTATGGGTTGTGGAAAACATAGGCAGAATGCAACTTGGAAACCACTTAAAGTTGATTATCAGTCTTCGATAAAGTGATCTAAACGATGATCTGTCGAGTGACTGCCACCAAATGTGAACGGAAAATCCTTAATTAACTTTGATTGTGGAACTTAGCAATTTAGAAAGTTATCGTATGTGATTTGAATTGGGTAAACTGTAAATTAACAGTACTTTTGAGATAATAGCACTTTCTTCAAACGTAATTATAAATAATTTAACAGGTTGAAAAATATACTATTAATAATTCCGACGGATTGAAAACTACATTAATACGAGTTTCAGCATTTTACAATTATTAATAATACTGTTGTACATATATTGGCGAGTTGTATAACAGCTGAGGCAGTATTTCGCTTCCCAAACGCCATCTATTTATGTCGAGGCAATCTCATACATAGCACATAGCCTCGTCTATCTCTACTCTCCAACTTCGTCGAGGTCTACCTTGTTTTCGTTGTTGAGGTGGTGCCCATTTCCAAAGTTTCTTCGGCCACCTGTCATCATCCATTCGGTTTAGGTCTCCCTACCAGATAAGTCTTTTAGTTTCTATGGTATTGATCTTCTTCTTCTTCTTCTTCTTCTTCTTGATATAGGATAATATTCTGTTAAATCCATTTTGCCTCATCTTGGTTGGGGATGGTTTCTTACTGATCTTGGAATACTGATGTCCAGCAGTCCCTCCATCGTTTGGGTGGCCGTTATACTGTCCGTTTCGTGTTAGGTTTTTGTGTTTTCGCCCATTTTGCTAGTCGTTCCTCACCCATTCTGTCGACGTGATCTCGCCAGTGACGTCGTCTTGTTCTCACCCACCTAACGATGTCTTGAGTGTCGCATCTTTCCCTGATGGTTTCAATTCTCACTCTATCTCTTTCGGTCGATCTCATTGTGTGCTTGGATTTTGCTGTTTCGGCTCGTGTCTCCGCTGCATATGTTAATATTGGCCTAACACATGCTTTATATATTCGTACTTTATTTTCAGTGGTCATATATTTGTTCTGCCGTATTATATCGCGGAGACATCCAGACACTGCTGCAGCTTTATTTGATGAGACAAGAAAACAGTCTCTTGATTGATGTTTCTGCTGCTGGATGTTTCTACGCCTAGATATGTAACGCTCATGACCTGTGTTATTGTTTTGTCGTCTATGGCCAGTTTACACCGTATTGGTTCTATGGAGACTGCCATGAACTGCGTTTTTTCTATTGATATTTTCATGTCAAGTTGTTCGGCAGTTGTTTTGAACTTAAAAAGCATGCGTTGTAAATCGTCTTCGTTTTCTGCCGCAATAACTGCGTCGTCTGCGTAAGTCATTATCTTGAATCTGCTATTCCCCATCCTGTAGCCTCCTCTACACCTTGTTCTTCAGTTATGGTATTGATGATGGTACGATTTACTTTCATTCGCCATCTTATTTCTTAATTTCGCACTATTGTTTAGATACAGCACAGCTCCGCCTCTAGTAGTTCATTTCTAGGACCTTTAGTCGATTTTAATTTCGCTGATTAATATTCCATACCTCTGATCCATTTATAGGGATGCTTTCAACTATAGTCTAATATATTGTTTTTTTTTGTTTTGTAATTGTATCGTTCCAAAATACGGTGTTTCGAAGTCGAATAGCTCTCCTTTCTTGGTCTATTTCAAAATCAATATCCACTTCACTTCCTGGTGTACTTGAAAACAAATATCCAAGGTAGCGAAGATATGAGGAACCGTGTACTACGTCGCCATTAATATATAGGGCCATACCATCGTCTCCAATTATTAATTGCTCAGTCTTCCGCAAGTTAATCTGCAGACCCCATTTACTATACTCTTCTTCGCTTTCGAAACAATAGTTAGAATCGTCTACGACTTCCGTGATAATAACTTGATTGTTAACAAACAGTAATGTACTAAGTATTTCGTCACCAATCTGCTCTCCCATACCGTCCACACTTTCTTCTCCAATATTAAGACTTCATTAAGATAGATTTTAATGAAAGTGATGCATGTGAATATCGATGTATTCCCACATTTTGCTTTAAGGAACACTGTCGTACGCCTTTTTAATGTGTATGAAGGTAAGATGTTAAGATCATCCACGTACACTCTTCTTTCCTATAATTTGTTTCAGTATAAACACATTATCGATATATGACCGTCCACACCTACAACCGCTCTGTTCATCCACTTCCTTGATTTCTTCCTCTATTATTTCTTTCAGTATATTTCTGTATGTTCTAGACATCGAACAAATCACATTAATGCCTCTGTTATTTTCACAGTCAGTTCAATTAATGTTGTTTGCTCTTGTTAACTAACTCAGTTGTAATGACGTAAGACAAGAATATATTAAGGAATCAAAAATTTACAACAATCTTATACACCTTCCAATGGTTAAAAACATCAAAATGTGAGTACATTTCATAATGCATATGAATGGCTACCACCAAATGTCACGGAAAATACTTGATTGACTTTAGTGCGTGATACTAATTTAGTGGGATGTGGCGTTTGGTTTGGAGTCTACTTACACTGTCGAAGGCTTGTTGAAGAATATACATCGATAAACTGCACATTAATCAAAGAACAATGGAAAGAAGGATGTCAGGTATAAGCTTAAAAGACCACAAAAGTGGTAGATGTGGTAGAAATAGTGGCTAGATTAAAATGGAGCGAGGAAGGCCATGCAATACGAAAGAATACAGATTGGTGTCATAAGATAATAAGATCTTGGGCAAATACCAGAAGTCGAGGAAGGCTAATGTTGCGATCCTTAGATGATCTGAAAAGCAGGGCTAGACTGTGTTGATACAAAATCACCCAGAACAGGCAACACTGGAGAATCGTAGGGGAGGCCTATATTCGGTAATATACAGCATGATGAAGATGAAGAAGGTAATAATTATCCGTTTGAATGTGGTAGACAATGATGTGGTTGAAATAAAATCAGTAGTTTGGACTTCCATTGTCTTTATTTTAAAAACACAGTAATTACACAACGTTTCGACTGTTAGGTATCTACAGTCGTCATCAGGTGAATACTAACCAACTTAGAGACTACTAGAGCTTATATACTAAAGACATGATTAGTGAAGCGATCAAGCGTGCGAAGTTAAACCATGCGAAACAAAAACACTAATGTAATTTGAGTTCACTGAGGCGTCCAATAAGCGGTTTCCACACGTTGCCGATTTCTACACTTGGCTGGCTGAAGACTTTCTTGTTGCTGTTGATGAATGCTGCTTCCTTGAACTTTCTTTTAAACCATTGCTCTTCTTTGTGTATGATCTTGGCTTCAGACCATTTCATACGGTGTTGCTTGTCCCAGGAGTGTTGTGCGATGCCGGACTTCGATGTTTCCCCTCCTTGGGTCCGGATTTGGTGTTCTTTTAGCCTGATTTCCAACGGTCTTTTGGTTTCTCCTACGTAAGACTCGCCACATTCACACGGGACCTGGTAGACGCAATTTTTGGAATCTTTGTTGGTGTGTGGTCTGGTGTTAGAGATCATACTCTTTATGGTTGTTGATGACTTGAAAACCGTGTTGATTTTGTATTTTCTTCCTATGTGTTTTATTTATTTTTTTTTACAGGAGACACTCCTGTACTGAACATCATCAGCGCCGTTGAAGCCACGCGATTGGATCCAGTGCAAGCGGAAGAATTCAAGTGGAAGGTTAGGAGCACACTAGAGAAAGAAAGAAAACACCAAAGAAATATCTCCAAACAGGAGGAAAACGCCCTCAAAAGCTTGCGAAGCAACAAATCCATCAAAATCCTCCCAGCCGACAACGGGACCGCAACGGTCATTATGGACTCCACTACCTATGACGAGAAAATCGAGGAAATTCTGCAGCAAGGAAACTACCGAATTCTAGGAAAAGATCCCACACCAAGCCTGGAAAGGAAGATCTACCAGACATTGAAACTCTACGAGGAATTTCTACCAGCAAGGGTGAAGACGACACTAACACCACACCATAGCAAACCACCGCATCTTTATGGCCTTCCAAAGATACACAAAATCAATATGCCTCTTCGTCCGATCACCAGCTCCCGCAATGGGCCTACATACCAACTATCCAAGTATCTGCTACCGATCGTGCAACCGCTACAAGACAACAACCCGTCGTTTGTCAAGGACTCCAGACATTTTGTAGAAATCCTAAAGACCATACAACTTCAACCACAAGATCGGTTCGTCAGCTTCGATGTGGAAAGCCTGTATACGAATGTACCCGTCAAAGAATCGCTAGAAGTCATTCGAAATAAACTACAAGAAGACGAGAACCTACACGAAAGGACTATGCTGCCAATCGAGGGGATTATGAAGTTATTAGAGTGCTGCCTCCAGAACTCATACTTCCAAGAGAAGGACAGATTCTTCGCTCAGGACGACGGCCTCCCGATGGGTTCATCCGTGTCACCAGTCATTGCCAACATATACATGAACTGGTTTGAATCTCAGGCATTA
Source organism: Limonius californicus (assembly GCA_014611495.1). NCBI lineage: Eukaryota > Metazoa > Arthropoda > Insecta > Coleoptera > Elateridae > Limonius > Limonius californicus. The sequence goes on along the minus strand of JABXWE010021891.1, from coordinate 18,479 downwards.
GAAGAAGCGAAGCTTAAGCCCAATATATGGCTCAGATATGTTGACGATACGTTCATAATTTGGAACCACAGTGACCGACAACTACATCATTTCCTTGAGTACCTGAACAGCATCAAGCCTACCATCAGATTCACAATGGAGAAAGAAAGCGAAAACTCCCTACCCTTTTTAGATGTACATGTAAAGAGAAACTTCGGAACCATCGAAACATCTGTATACAGGAAGCCAACACACACTGGACAATACCTCAACCATGCATCCAACCATTCCACCTCAACCAAGAAAGGAGTAGTTAAATCTCTGTTCGACAGAGCATACAGGCTATGCAACACAAGAGCAGGTATAGAACTGGAAATCAGCAACATCAAAAGGGACCTAAAACAGAATGGCTACCCAGGGAAAATGATAGAAGAGCTTCTTCGCAAAAACCAAGCCAATATAACCCGCCAAACAAAAACAGAAGAGCAACCAGAAACCCTACTCAGCATCCCATATATCAGAGGCGTGTCAGAAAAAATAAAACGCATAGGAAGAAAATACAAAATCAACGCGGTTTTCAAGTCATCAACAACCATAAGGAGTATGATCTCTAACACCAGACCACACACCAACAAAGATTCCAAAAATTGCGTCTACCAGGTCCCGTGTGAATGTGGCGAGTCATACGTAGGGGAAACCAAAAGACCGTTGGAAATCAGGCTAAAAGAACACCAAATCCGGACCCAAAGAGGGGAAACATCGAAGTCCGGCATCGCACAACACTCCTGGGACAAGCAACACCGTATGAAATGGTCTGAAGCCAAGATCATACACAAAGAAGAGCACTGGTTTAAAAGAAAGTTCAAGGAAGCAGCATTCATCAACAGCAACAAGAAAGTCTTCAGCCAGCCAAGTGTAGAAATCGGCAACGTGTGGAAACCGCTTATTGGACGCCTCAGTGAACTCAAATTACATTAGTGTTTTTGTTTCGCATGGTTTAACTTCCCACGCTTGATCGCTTCACTAATCATGTCTTTAGTATATAAGCTCTAGTAGTCTCTAAGTTTGTTAGTATTCACCTGATGACGACTGTAGATACCTAACAGTCGAAACGTTGTGTAATTACTGTGTTTTTAAAATAAAGACAATGGAAGTCCAAACTACTGATTTTATTTCAGCTAATAATTATGTTATGTGGTGTCATTGCTACTTGCGCTTTTTCTCTGCGACTACACAAAAAATTGTTTTTAAACTTCCACGCCAGTATATTTACAATACAACGTAACAAGCGTTGGATAAAAAATTAGGGAGGCATTCAATTTTGTTTACGTAAAGGAATATCAGAATTTATTGAAGAATGAACATAACCTCATTTACTAATTTAGAATGACGTTGGCTAATCTATAACCCACAACCGTCTCTACAAACCATTATTTGAAACTATAGCGGTTGGCAGATAGTTGTCAAATAACAGTCGAATCTGCATTACCTACAATCTCCGCGCGTGGCATATTAAGCTCTGTGATCCTATTTTTTGGACACCCGTTAGAATGGTATATAATGGTACACCAATAATACAGGTAACATTTATGATGTAATGTTATCTTCGCAATGAAAGCAGGATAATTTTGGGTTGGACGTGTTCAATGCAAATTTGTTAAATAACGGCCTGAATATCCACATGCTGCCGCTGACTATAAAGAATTCTAAGAAACCCCGAAATTCTGTCTAATGAGGAAATATTACCACAATAAAAAAATAGTGTGTGGCCACTGAAATATACAGATGTTCATAAAGGAATAAGGGAAATGCTCAATTTATAATAAATATTTAATTTGATTTTGAAGTATGCAATACAAATCTTCTGAATAAGGTGAAGAATCTCCAGATACTGCCCCTGACTATAAAAAATATATCGAGGTTGTGATTTTAACTATTTTGTAATACATCAATATTATCGGGATGAAAGATAGATGCTCATAAGAAAGTGATGCAAAATATTTCATTACTAATGAATTATTTAAGTTTGTATTGGTGTTTGATGATAGTCAATACCATGGTTATAATTAATAGTGAGGTTATGTACGCGCCAATAAGTTATGCCATTAAACTTCATTATGGGCCTACTCTTGTGTTCCAAACTTTACCGTGTGCAGCATTCCCTCAATTTTTAGAAGCGTATATGGACAGGGTGTTTAAAAAATACGCTGGGATATTTTACCCACTTATAGATCTCATCAATACAAACAAAAAAGTCGTAATAAACATGGACTCGAAAATCAACCGTTTTCAAGATACAGCCAAATTATTTACACAGAGTAGGAGTACAGAATCGTATTTATCACGTCTGCTATGGAAGTGGATAAAACAACATTTGTTTGAGTTTTTAAGTATTAATATTGTTATTGTTTTTGTTGGAATATGTATACCAAAGATTAAAGAAAATCCAGCTACCAGTACTAGAAGACTTTCTGCCGAAACAAATATTAATGGTTCCTTAATTGCAGAATGTTACGTGAGGAGCAATTGCACCCATACCATACTCAAAGTGTACAAGCTCTTATTGTGCCTGATTATGCTGCACGCCTGGTGTTTTGCCGATGGGTACTGACAAGAGTTGCGGAAAACGCAAACGTTGGTAGAGAAGTCTTATTTACTGACAAAGTTAGTTTCACAACAAATGACATTTTTAATTTCCATGTTTGATCAGATGAAAGCCCTCATGTTATTACTGAATCGAATCATCAACAACGATTTTCAATTAATTAATTATAATTATTATAATTATTAATAATTAATTTTGGCTTGGTTTATTTGGAGACCATATGATAGGACCTTTTTTTCTTCTAACCGTTTGATTGGCCAATTGTATCTTGACTTTTTACGTAATGCCTTGCCACTATTGTTAGAAGATGTACACCCTTCATTCATAGAATGAATATGTGGTTGATGCACGATGGGGCTCCTGCACATTTTTCAATCATGGTCAGAAAGTTTCTAAACGAAAATTACAACGGCAGGCGGATAGGGCTAGGGAGTCCAGTTGTGTAACCACCTAGATCTCCTGACCTCAGTCCGCTCTACTTTTGTATTTGGGGGTATTTAAAGTCGTTAGTTTATTCAAGCCCTGTGAATAATTTAAACGAATTGCGAGAACGAATAGAACATGCCTGCCAGATTGTTCTTATGAATTCGGGAATCTTTGATAGAATGCGGCGTTCATTTTTACGGAGGTGCGAAGGATGTATACAAATGGAAGGACATGTAAAGCATTTACTTTAATTATTTGTAATTAAAATGTTTCATTTACACTGTTATTTGTTTTAATGCTTGGGGAATTTATTGAAATAACAAGCAATATTAATTTTCTTAAAAAAACTCCATATCTCGAAAATGGTTGATTTTCGAACTCATGCTTATTACGACTTTTTTGTTTGTATTAATGAGATCTATAAATGGGTAAAATATCCGAACGTAGTTTTTACACACCCGGTATGTATAATTTCTTAATACCTACAATACAGTCTAAGTCAGTTTTTACATAGATTTTCTTCATTTCAGAATTACGGTACTAGATTTATTTATTAGAAAATCATAATTCATCAACATTCAAGCAAAAACGATTATGTAAAATACATAAATTTTTAATTAAATTGAATGTAAATAGTCTGATTGTCATTACTGATTAATTTATTTCAACTCGAGCATATGATATGTTAAATGTTGTTCTCCCGGGTAATTCTGCTTTCACGTACGAAAGGAACATGTTTCTCCGTGAAACCTTAACGTTTAATGCTTAACACCGACCCATTCAAGGATATACATAACAAGACAGCATCTTAGATGCTGACCAATAAATTCTCTGGCCTTGTCGGTTTTGTAATTAAATACACACACGATCTTAGAGGGTTGCTCCTTGCGCGTTTCCTGGAGCGAACGTAGATTTGCGTATCCGTTTGTCCTTATCAGTCGTTAACTAAACACTGCGCTGGAACAGAGATAAAGGGCTTCCTCAGGTTTGCGTTTTTAGCGAAAATAATATTGTAACGCGAGTTTTCTATGCTTAATATACTGAATTACAATACGATGCGGCGGCTTTTGTGTGATTATTTGATTTTGGAGGTCTTGGATTATCCTGATTGAAATTGAAAGGGTAAAGGTGTCCATTTTGTGATCTCCATTTTGGTGAGGGGTACACTTTTAGTCTTATACTGATTCCAATTTCCGATAAAATTAGTTGTTGTTACACATACCTATTGGGAACAATTAATATGATTTGGAGGCCATTTTAAAATATGTAAAATCAAGCGAAGCCTTTGTCCTGTTTCAAATAAAGGCATAACGGTAAATTAGGAAATTTTCACTGATGTCTATCCTAAACCCTTACGAAAATATTTTTTTACAATGAGTATTTGTATGTTATTCAATAGAGTAAATGTATTCTTTTTAGTCTTCTACTATATTAAACAAGTCTACAGGAAATTTTTCTTTTTAGTATACATTGCCTATGTATACTTTTAAAAAGAACGCGTCAATTACGCCTATTATGTAGACAAACAACTATACAGACAATTAAAGCATGCTGTGGCCAAGAACAATCAAATTAATTCAAGGTTAAAAAATACAACTAGTCTTTATTTAGTCTCTTGTTGCGTTTTTCATACAACCATGTACAGTAAAGACGAAAAAGTGGATATTCTAATGTGGCATCAGAATGGTGAAACATTCCTTAATTTGCTGAATGAACATGAATACATTTTAAATAAGATAGTTTTTAGTGATGAAGCAACTTTCACAATAAATGGAGAAGTCAATTCACAAAAGTTTCGGTATGTATTATAATTCCTCATCTATCCACTATCCATTATCCTGCTAATCTTATTCCTTAGATATTGGTCTTGCTCTAACCGCCATTTACAAAACTTAACTCATAGTCAATACAGTGGGAAAGTTAACGTATGACTAGGAATAGTTGAAAATAAGCTTATCGGTCCATATTTTATTGATGATAATCTCAATACTTTTAGAGCTATTAAAGAATGACATCACTCCGGCAATAGAAAACTTAAACATCGATGACCTGTGGTTTCAGATGGATGGAGTCCCTCCGCATTCCGCTATAAGAAACTTTCTAAACGACAGGTTTCCAGGACTTGGATAGGGAGATTCGGTCCCGCACCGTGGCCCCCACGTTCTGGAGATTTGTCGTCCTATGACTTCTTTGCTTGGGGATACCTGAAATTAAAAATCTATACAAATATTCCAATACAAAGTATTGATGAATTAAAAGATCGCATACGTACCGAATGCAATAGCTTGAATCCTAATTTTCTTGCGAATGCTGTGCGTGCGTTTCAACACCGTTTAGGTTATTGTTTAGAAGTACCATGTGGCCATTTTGAATACTTGTTGTAAATGTTGTTTTTATTTTCGTTTCCGTTTTTTGTTATTCATATATAATGTTTTACAATAATAATCGTCGTTGTTGTTCCACTAATTTTGATTTACCTATTTAATATAAACACTGCATCAAACATAACCTTCATACTAAAATAATTCACAACTACAGTAACATTTGCTTCCCTTTTTTAGTTGTCTGTATAGTTGGTTGCCTACATAATAGGCGTAATTGATTCGTTCTTTTTAAAAGTATACATAGGCAATCTATACCGAAAAGAAAAATTCCCTGTATATACCTGCTTAAAATGTCATGGTGGCTTACTTTCGTACGTTCCTTACGTTTCATACCAGGTGTTAGAATTAATCATCATCACCATTGACAGCCTTTTGTCCCACTTCTGGGTATCGGCCTCTTCTCTGCCAAATGTTCCTCCTCAGCGCTAAGGTAGAAACACGGGGGACCAACAGTTTAACGTCGAATCCGAACCACAGAAATTCCAGAGAAGGATTTTAGCATTAAGATACCACGGTTGCAAGCCGGATTTGAAAATTGTGTGTGGTAGGTTGCAGACAAGATTTTTATAAATCTGCATAGTAATGCTTAGGTTACGAACCCAAGCCAGAATCGCGCTCCACCAACTAAGCTACCACCACATGCGTTTGGGTTTGAACTAATACTAGTCACCAAATTATTCCCAAACTTTTAGCGGTAACTTTTCGATAATTTTACTGTGCAGGTTCAAGACTATAGCAGATACGATGAGGTTATTTGTTTTTCGTAAATGCGACTGTTCAAGATTTTTACATAGAACACCCTATATATGTTTTAAATATTTTGATTCCACATTAAATTCCAATGATATACTTCGTTTGAAATTACTGTGCTACTCCGCCTTAAAAAACTGCATTACTTTCTTGTTCAAATGGCTTTGAAGTGTCAAAGTCACATCTTCTACGTGTAGGGCATTTAAAAAAATTAAAAGTTACCCCCAAAGTCTTTCAAGTACTGTGTTGTTGGATTCCAAATTTATAAAAAATATGTTTGATGGTAAAAGTCCAGTTTTTTAAATGGATACAATTTAATGTCACTCAATATTAAAAATCCCAGTATATTCGAATACTTTGTACAATTTCTACATTATAGTGTTGTCGAAAATACGTAACACTATTGTCGTCGGCTAACGACAGTGCATGATTGAGAAAGGCAGGAAACAGTGTCCTTCAGAGAAAATTCGGCTACTCGATACGGGAATCTCTGCGTTACCTAGTGTTCTGCATAAAAATATTAGCTGCACATTGAAGCAAGTTAATGAGTTGTAATAAATGTTTTCAAAGCCGGTAGTAGACTGTTTACTATTACGTTTGATTCTAAGAAGTGAAATTCCTGTACTCGAACCCCTTCATGCATGCTCATTAGCCGACGACAATAGAAGTATGCAGTGTTGCCATGTTTGATATACATGCAATATGGCAGAAATGAATAATTTAATACAATATGGCAATAATGGCATTTCGAAACGTGTTTTCATATCACGTGTGTTTTCTCTGGTTTAATTCGTTATAACAGGTTTCTACATTTATTAAAATGTTTTTCCCTTTGCAATAACTGTATGTAAGTTTTATATTCAATTTATTACGTCATCTATTTTCTGGTTTTAACAGTTTTTCCTCGGCAGGACGCTTAATACGCGTTTTTACTTCTTTAAAAATTTATTAATTTTTCCTCCCTCCTTGTCTGTCTTTGGATGTGTTTGTGTTTGTTCTGATCTCTCTTTCATTTTTGCCGCTCTTTACTCTCTTTTTCATTTTATTGTTAATTGTTTTGTCTTTAATTAGAAATGTATAATATGTTATCTGTCTGGCAGTTTCTCTTCTTTTTTATTTCTGTTTCTTACTTTATTTAAAATGTGTTATATTTTCTATCCCCGTTTTTGTGTTATTTGTCTTCGTTTTTTCTATCTATCTCAACATGGTTCTTTTATATTTTTGTATAGTCTGACATAAATATTAATTTGTCCAGCTGTTTTGGTTTGTCTAGTTATCTCCCTTTCTTTCTTGTATTACAATTTCTTTAGTAATAGATACCTTTTAGTGTATATCTGTCTCTGCCCCTTTCTCTCCCCTCTCTCTTTCTCTATCCTTCTCTCTTTCTCTATCCTTCTCTCTCCCCTCTGGCCCCTCTCTCCTTCTTCTTCCTCTCTCCCCTCTCATTCTCTCGCCCCTCTCCCCTTCACCCTCCTCTCCCGCTCTCTCTTTTCTCCTCTCTCTTCTTCTCGGCCCTCTCTCCCTTCTTTTTTCTCTCCCTCTCTCCCTGTATCCCACTCTTCTTTTCTCTCTTACCTTCACTTTTTTATTTACATGAGAACTTTATAAATTTTGCTTATCTGTATTTATGTATTTCGCTATTTATTGATTTGTAATTAAATTGACCATAATGATATTAATTTTTGTTAGCTTATATTTTTTTTGGCTTGCCTCTCCTGATTTGTGATTGTGATTCTCTTCCTCTGCTCTTGCTTTTACTCTCTTTTTGCTTTTTTTTCTTTTTTATTTTTAATTTTTATTATTTTCTAATAATTTATTAATTTTGTAAGTTGTTTCCGATCGCTATAATTGTCTATTTCTCTATCTTTCTCTCTCTATCTCTCTTGGTCTATCTCGCTATTTCTGTCTCCTTCTATCCTTTTCTCCCTCTATCAACGTTTTTAATACTCTTTTTGAATATATTCTAATTATTATATGTTCTTTTGTCTGTCTACAAACGTCTCGTGTAACTAAAACCTTTATTATATATTTAATGTTCTAGAAAAATGCTTTCTGTGTTTGCCTGTCTGTCATGATATCGAAAACCCTTGTCAAAACTATTTTTTGATAATCAATATAATGAGAGCAAAGTTATTATGTATCAACTTTTAAGTTATAATACCGAGGAAACACGATACGATACATTAAAAGATCTCTATATACCAGAATTTATATTTTAGTTGTTTTAAAAAACGAACTCTTTTGTGAATTAATTTAGTGCTGTTGTTGTCGTTAAAAACGTTTACTTTTCACTTCACAAGGCACTCCACTCTGATACGTGCTTCTCCTCAGCTGTAAGATAGAAGTACGGGAGCCCTACAGTTGAACGTGGAATTCTAATTGTGCAGAAGGTTCAAGTATTTCGATCCCATTTTTAAGGATTGCTTCAATATGCCAGGGGATCGAACCAAAGTAATCTTAGACGTTTTGCTCAGAATGCGAGCGCTTTGCCAAATAAGCTGCCACTGTGTTTTTATGCACTGAGGTACAGAAAAACTTAAGCAAACAACGGTTAAGGTATCTTTGACAAGATGCTAAAATTTATTTATGCGTTACAATGCCTTCACATTAAAAATTAACAGAAACTGGGCCAAGGCATAGTATTTTTTCTATAGAAAATCACATTTTAATATTTTTTCAATATCGTTTTATATATCTCAAGTATCGTAAAGGCAGGATGTTGTGTTGTACGTGCCTTTTCTGATGTAAATTTATACAGAGCTAAAATAGGAAGAGTGCAAAAAAAGTTTTCCTTTCTCTAAAATTTGAATTACTAGTTCACGATCGATCCTTCCAACAAGTTACGATTTTACAGATGACAGATCTGTCATAACCGCTTTGCCACCCCATATATCCACTTGTTATTGATATCCACCCACCCCAATATACTTACCCCTCGGCCAACATAACTGATTGTTACATTCACCAACCACCCCCTCACATTTAGTCCCTGTCATTAGTTGTATGCCCGATGAGACGAGCATTACTACGTGCGACATTTCGCATATTGCCGATCGAATTCGACTTTGGGCGTCGAATTTTCCTAATTAAGAAAATCCAACCCATTCTGCAAATATTGCAAATTACCACTTACATTAGCAAGAATCAGGAGATGCCATTAGCCATATCAAGGAGTGCCGCGAGATTAATTGTTGATGACACATATTTGCTTTTTATCATTTGTCAGTGGTTGCAATCAACGGCCGGTTGATTTTGCTCCTTTTTCACCATCATGCATCTACTATGTATAGCTGTAATTTAGTGGTGTTTGTTTTAACCGTTTTTCTGCAAGCGCTTACGAGTCAGAGGTGTATTAAATTAGAAGGAAAAACTGGAAGTCAGAAATTTAGAAAGATATGGTAGCTCAAATTTAGGGTTTTCAAATTTTGAAAATCCAGTGTTGAAGGTGTTGTATATAACTGAAAGGTATTAAAAAGGTTTTAACAGACAGACCTTCTGTAATTTCCCTGGGATAAAAGTCCAGGTAATAATGAAACAGGGTGTGTCTATAGATTAAAGGGTTGTTATTTAGGAATTACTTCCCTATTATTATATGTTTAACTCCCTAATGATATTTGATCGATTTGCAACTGTAAACTATATGACTAAGTGACTGGGCGTATGCTGCCATTCTGGGAATTTTATTCTTTTAATGGATTAATCAACAAAACCTTGTAATAAACACATTATCTCATAAAATATACTGTGCGAAGTTTTATGTGTTTCCAATTATTATCTTTGCATACTGTTAAAATCATCTCGTGTTCATTTTTTATTTGTTATCTTTTTAATATGATTTGATTACAGATTATTATTAGAAATCTATTAGGCATTGGCCTATTTAAAACAGAAAATTGGTTGCATAGCGGAGCACGGCGGACCCAGAAGAATTCGCGTTTGTTAGTATTCGGATGGGTGGACTAATATAGTGGTCTACATGGAAACGGTCGTCCTTCGGAGGGCACATAAAGCCGTCGGTCCCGGTTGTCAAACGAACAGCTTTGACAATCGTAATCTGTGTAGTGGAACTTTTCTTCTCTTTTCGATGGGTTAGGTTAACCTCCTGCCCGGCATACGTGCAAAGAGGGCTTACATAACCTACTCCATTGTATGTAATTTACATGCCATTGGTCTATGCACAGGAAAAGAAGAATAAGAAATAAGAAACCTGATTAGAAATGAGGAAGATACAACTAATTTCTACTAGACTCATTTCACATTACAATTTAATAGAAAAAATTCAAAATTTGTTTCATGTTATATCAAAAAGTTGTTGTTGCTGTTAATACCTCCGATTATAATTGGAAATTAGAACATTCTAAACTAATTATGTATAAAATGTTAACACGGATACTTCCTTTCCTACTTCTTTGTATACGGGCAGAAAGTGAAGGAATATGAAACGATTAATAGTGCTATAACAACAGATTCTAAGGAAAATGAGGTTCGTTTAAGAAACAAAAAGTGAACACATTGTTGCTAAGCTTATGTTTAAAAACAACAATAGAATTTTATTTTGCCAATCATTAACCATGGGGTTACATGAGAAATCCATTTGTGTGGCTGTTGTGTTCTATAAAATACAAGGTGAGCCTGAATCGGTACGCGCCAGTTGGGTGACGGTCAACTGGGCCACGGACAACTGGACGATGGCTAAGTGGGCAATGGTTAACTAGGCGACAGTCATCTGGGCGGTAGTAACTTAAAAATTATTATTAATTAAACCATTAAGACTAGTTGTTTTCATTACATCGTTCCCAATTTTTATATCAAGGCGACAGTTACAATGCACAAAGAACAACTGTAGGTAAATGAAAGATATTGTGACGAACCCAATATCCAAAATTCTAAATTAAATTATTATTGCTTCATAGCTGTTGTAATGTAATTTCAATTGCATACACATTTATGTTGCAAGCAGTGATGTCAGCAAAATCAAAGTACATTAGAATATTAAATTAGGCAATGTGAAATAAGTAATACGCTTGATAAGGGAAATTAAGTAATAACCAGGTCATCGCTTATGGGTGCAAAAGAAAATGTATAGAAGGACACTTAAGATTGAATTAGGGACAGTGAACAGTGCATGATGATGATGATGATGATTCTATGGGTCGGAGCAAGCTCCTGCACTTAGGCCACCAGGGCCCATTGTGCTCCCTAGGCTTTGTGAATGACTTCACTCCCTGAACAGGTCCGTCGCTTCGGCGAAGGACAGAATCCTGTTCAAGGGCGTGTCTTGAATGTCTCTTGGTTCAAGAAAGGGAGATCCAAGGTGTTTGTGTCTTAAGGCCGCTAATGCTTTGCATGTGCAGAGGACATGTTCAGAGGTTTCCTCTTGCTCTTGACATTTCCTACACTGGTTGTTTAGCACAATCCCTAGAGTGTGGAGATAACTGTTCAGGTGTCCGTGGCCTGTAAGGGGGCCCGCTATTATCCTGATTTGTCTTCTGCTTAGATTCAGAATCTAGTCTACCGGTTTAGGCGTAGGGTTCTTGATGAAGGCTCTAGCCTGTTGTAATGTTCTCGCGCCTAAATTTCGAAGTTCGTTCAGACAAATGAAGCGACGCAGTACGAGTTTGAGTTCAAAATTCTGCGTACGATCCAAGTGTTGTTAGAGCTGAATATCTTTAAACATAATTCGTTTAAGGTCAGTTAATTATAAACTGATAGCAGTATAATTATATTAAAAAATACATATATCGAGCAAAAATCAATAATCAGTAATATTCTGCAAATTATTTTCAGTCTGTAGTGTAGATGTTCCAGAACTACTGTATGACGTTGACCATTGCGTTAGTTCTTCGTAAATTGAATGATTTGTGGTCAACCTAATATAACCTAATCATCATTATTCATCTACATTGATAATCTTTTCGTTCCACTGCTGGGCATCGGCCTCTTCTCTGCCACGTGTTCTCCTCAGCGCTAAGGTAGAAACACGGGGGACCTACAATTTACAGTTGAATCCGAACGACAGAAATTCCAGAGAAGGTTTTTAGCATTAAGATCTCACAGTTGCTAGCCGGATTGGGACATTGTGTGTGGCGGGTTGCAGACAAGATTTTTATAAATCTGCGTAATAATCCTTAGATTTCGAACCCAAGCCAAAATCAGCGTTTTACACAGAAAGCGAGCGCTCTACCAACTGAGCTACCACCGCACTATGTATATATATATATATATATATATAAAACCTAATATTGATATCCAAATCAGATCCATTTCTCAAATCGTGTAGTATTGGTTTTTCCATAAACCATTTCATGAAATCGTGTCCCGCTTTATGGAAATTATTTGTAAATTGTTGTATAAATCGTTTCTAATTAAACCTAATATTGATATAACCTAATCGGAAAAGATTCCATGAAATGCAATAGGAAATCAGAAGATAAGAAGATGAAAATGCGCTAGCCTTTAAAATATTTACAATTTTCTTCTGAATAGGTCACACATCGCTTTCCTTTTTAGTTAAAGATGCGTCATTCTATTTCTTCATTCGACAGGAAACTTGTAAACTTTTGAACTCCATTTAGCTGTAATATAAAAATTAGCATACAAAAAGCAACGGGCTGCTTTCTTTTTAAGCAAGCTTTTTTAAACGATAATATGTGAGTGTAAAAAAGGGTAACCGGGGGATAAAAATGGGAGAGCGTGGAACTATTCGTGTGTTTCACAAAATTCGCAGTCATTAGAATTCTGAAGAACAAGCTAATAACAATAAAGCACGCGTTTCGTATCGGCGTATCGCAGAAACCAGACAGAACAAACGTAATATTTTGTGTGTCGAAAGTAAAGGGTTCCTTAGGGATACACGAGCCGGGATAAGAAACATTACTTGCTGATCTACCAGGAGATATTCCAGAATTAATCCCGAATATTATTCTAAGAAGTCCGTTTGCAAACACTGGATATAGAAGTTTAAGAAATTTGCATCGTAATGATTGTGAATGTAATTATATATAACGCATCTCTGTTTAATTTTATTACACGCAGGCTTTTCTCTCTCCCGCTCGCACAACTGACGTAGACAGAGTAGACAATGCGAGCGCTTAATGGCGTAAATTATCGGCAACTTTAAAAGCTGCTAGTTCAGATGCTGCCGAGGTGTCTGTTCAGATAGGGTTAGATCGTAATAAAATGTTGGCACCACTGCGTATTGGTGAACTTCATTTATTTAAATTTAGAAATTTCAATGTAAATAAATGTTCCGCTGCTTTTGCGAAATGCAAATTTCCCTAAAACACTGGATTTGAAAACGGTGAGGAAGACTACCAGGACTAAGGCACCGCTTTAACATTTCTTCTGAATAGAAATTAAATTAACCATAACATTACGAAAAGTAGAATCTTTAATTGATGCCGATACACAGTGATTGTAGAAAAACGTAATATAAATATATTAGACTATTCATCGAGTTGTAGTTCGTTAGTGATTAAAACTAGGAGCTATCCTGTCTCAATATTACCGCACGGTTGTTTTATTTATTAAGTATACTTCATCAAGGTTTTTGAATAAGTTGAATTAGGTTACTATTATATAATAAGTTCTCTTCGTTACTACCATGGTATGATATGTATAAAACATTTCTACCAAAATAACTGACGTATATTATAAACTTTAAAAGGCTTATAAAGAAGTACCCTACGAAAGTTTGTTGGATCTGCATGATAAAGAAACTTATAATAATCTCAGGTACCCAAAATCAACTGCTAGTAATGGCAGTAATTTTAGATAAATATGTGAGATCGACGGAGATGAGAACGCTACGCAGTATTGAAATTTGAAATACAAGACATCGTCAGATGGGTATGAATAAGATGTTGACAATGCGGACAGGATGGGCGAAAAACGGTTAGCGAAATGTGCAAGGACCCGAAACTCCAATACAAAACGGACAGTAGGAAGATCACCCAAAATACGGAGAGAATGTTGGAAGTATACATTCCAAGAGCAGTCACCACCAAACTGATAGAGGCTAATCAATTGGAATAAATAGAACACTGTTCTATACACAGACAGAAAAAAAGAAAGCGATAAGAAAACTTCTGTGTTACACAATTTCAATGTAAAAATCTGTTTTTCTAATGTTCAAGAAAATGTTGTAAAGTAATGGAATTGTAAATCATTTTATAATGAGAAGATTAGACTATAATATTAGCTTTACAATCAAAAGCCATACTATATAACACATTGCTGGTTGTCTAGAGGAAAGAAGAAAAATTGAAAAACTATTGGAGACGAACAGTATTTACTGCAGGAATCAGTCTAAGACAACCAGGAAGTAGTATAATAAGTTTCTTCCATCTCCTAATAGAACAAGCTAGAAGCATTGAAGAGTTTGATCATTCAGGAACTTCATTACTCGCACGTTCTTCTCTTGAGGAGTTATTGACATTGTACATTGATTGTAAATATACGAAAAACGAATGCATTCTTGTTGGTACTATATCTGAAATGCAAAACATTAATTCTCTGTATTATGTAATTCATCATCATCATCATTGCCATTCACGGATAAGGCTGTTCGCCTGTTCCGGTCCATCTTTGTCTCGGTCACCATAGACTTCTACGTCCTTGGGGTTTATAATTGTATTATATAGAGAAACTAAAACTTTCTTAGTCTGTGGAAATGTATTTACAATGTTTGCTTCAACACACAATAGAAGAACATTTTTTGGATAGTAGTGCTACATCAGTACCAAATCAGTACCAATAAATCTTCAAGACTAAAATATATTCTGAAACAGCTATATTAAGAAAGTTGCAGCCAAAGGTGTAAATGATTTCCTTCTATCTTTACAGTTCTTTGATTCTCTCGTCAATATTGAAACCTTTTGTCAAATGCCAGTAGCGTACGTGTAAAATAATGTGCATAGGCGACCCATCTAAACCACAGGAAGTCTCTTCTATTAATTATTATCGAGAGAATTTCCTTTCGAAAAAAAATGAGAGAAATCCGATGTTCTTCTATTACATATAGGAATGATTTCTGAACAAGTACAGGAGGCAACACTTACACTGCAAATTTCTTTTCTGCTTTAGAAGATGATATGTTACTGAGAATACCAGTGTACAAACATATTATTGTAATAATTATTTGAAGTATTTTGATATGAATCAAAAGTTTTTAAAAAATCGCCCCATAAACATTTTTTTAACAGGAACTATACAAAACTTTTATTAAAATCTACATAGTTGTTTATCCCTCATTCCATATATACGGTAATATACTGTTCTAAAAATTCCATTTACTTTTTTAACATGAGGTATGTCATTGCACTCATCATTTCCTAACGTGTATACTAAAATGACCGTACGATGTGTGGCAATTTAGTTCCCGGATTGACGGTTTTTCGATTGCTTTATCGCTTACGAGATGTAGCGATCTTCTCGCTATGCATGCGTTATGCGTTTTAAAAAGTAACACAGACATGGAGGTCTTACAGCTTCACGTGGGTTCCGACCACAGGAAGTGTAATCACTTCTACTCCAGAGAAGCTATTGCTATTGACTTACGAGGAAGAACGGTCGTTAATAATAATCCGATGTTTCGCTACTGGTAATTGAACCCCAGACCCTCAGCGTAGAAGTCTAACGTGCTGACCTCTGGCCCACGACCGCCTCCTGACGCTAGTCACCAGCAGCATATAAAGTTTACAGTTTTATCAATGGACGATGGTCAAGCGAAAATCGAACACATGTTAGCGTTCATCTTGTTTCTGTTAGTTGTCATGGTGCAACGAATTAGGATTACATTTAGTCGTCAATTTAGGAAAATTACAACAGAAATTTATGAAATGTTAACAACTGTGTACGGCGATGACTCTTCTTGATCTCTCTAAATGTATACTCGGTTGCAAGAGTGCGTAAAGTGAAAGATAGTAGAATGAGCCTCTGATTGATGACAGATGAGCTGAACATCAATAAGGCGCCGACTCATCAAATTTACCTGAATATTTTGGAAAGAAGATCTGTGCTAAGTTCGTTTCGCAGAGTATTACGGATGAGCAAAAGGTAGAAAAGAGCAGCATCGTGCGCAGACTTCTTCGAACTTGCCGCGATAGCACACACAAATGTTTTTAACCGATATTGCGTTGGTGATTATTCAGTCCAATCCTAAGACGAAACATTGGAGCATGGAATTGGTTAGAGTATCATGACTAAGATCCAAAAAGTATTGTTTAAAAAATCCAGAATCATAACCACGCTCTTTACCTTTTCGATAAACATAACCTACTTCATTGAAAGTAATTAACAGGACATTTGCCTATACACAGAAGAAGAAGAAAATAGACAGGGTGTGATACATCAAGAATAGTGCATTTTATGTTCAAGTGAGGAAGAGATTAATGCAGGGAATTTTCGGAAAGCGACCGCAATTTAAAATATTTGTTGTTGGTTCTTGTTGCAAGATAATACACCTGCCCATTCTGCACTGCTTGTAAAGTAATTTCCCTTGCAATACGGCTTTGTCCAATCGACCACCATATTCGCCCAAGTTAGCACTAGCAAACTATTTCGCTTTCCTAAAATAAAAATCGTTCTCAAGGCATGCGACGTAAACGATATTATGAAACATGTATCCGCCAAATTGAAAGCAGCTTCTTGCGAAATCTTTACCGGCTGTTTTCAGAAACTAAAAGTTTTTGATCGATTTAATCAGTGTATTAAATCGAAATTATGTTGATTAAGCTTTAAATATTTTTCGTGTGACTTAAATTGTGTTCCTTTTTATTGTGCCAGTCTGTCAATTAAATTGCCCAATATGTAATCAAATTTAAGTTTATCTAAGTAAAATTATATTAACTCGCTAATGACGTGCAAATAAAAAAAGTAACTAAAATGAATTCTGTTTCTAATCTCTTTAGCTATTGATTAGATATTTTGAAGGCATTTTATCCAGTCAGAATACAGTTATACTCCATTGTGCGATGGTTGGAAATTTATTAGTTCTGATCATCAGATTAACTGATTTGCAGTCGTCGGAAGTAAGAAAACTTTCCAGTTCCAGCCCGAGACCTTGCTCCGGGAAAACGCGCAAAGCCGGCAATCATCACTTACCACCGGAAATACATATGACAGCGACAAATAATCCAATACATTGATTGGTTGGGACGGAAGCTACGCGAAGGAACTATCAACTAGTGTGCGATGACATCCGATATATGAAACAAGTGACAGACGCCAGCCTGCTAGATATATTGATACCATTCCCTATAGACAATCTACCTGACTGGGATATCAATATCAAGTCCTACACATCGTATATCTTGTCAAATATTGTCTTATAGCTAATGGTTATTTTGAAATATTACTGTGAGAAATGCGTGCATGTTTTCAGACTCATATAAAGACAGGACCTTTACCCGATCCAGATGGGTTTTTATGCAGCCAAGTAAATTTCCGGTTTTTAATAGTTTCTAAGATAAACGGTTCATCGTCTATTGAAAATATTGCTGTAGAATGTTAGGGATTATTGAATCTTACTGTAATTAGTTTATAATTAACTGGTCCACTACTCCAGCGTTGGAGAAATTAAGAAAATACTGCAAACTGCTCCCCATTCAAATATGGCGTTCTGTCTAAAACGTTTGTATCTGAACATTTTTGAAAATTAAATTTATATTCTCTACTAAACAATTCAAAATGTGTGTACTTTCCAATTTCAATAGTTTTAAAAATAACTTGTAGTCTTTTTTGGCGACTCACATTGTTACAGTTGTTTTATTGGCGGCAACGAATGTGGTTTTATTTATGTTAACAACATAACCTACCATTATTTTGTGTTTCCAAGATTAGTGCTGTCCGTTTTGTTAGTTTAATATTCTTGTTTTTACTTGTATTTTAGTGCTTGTAATTTACTGTTTGGTAAGCAAAAACACTTGCAGTTACCTTTCTACTCCAAGGAAATGCTAATTTTAATTGATATTACTATAACAACTTTCCTAATAATGCCCTCCATAATCTAATCGTGAATTCTACTTCCTCTTATGCGTAGCAATAAAATTACATATGAGTAATAACATACCAAAGGACTGTGACGTCACAAGTTGGCGCCGCGAATATTTTTAAATTATAGTATATTAAAGAACTAGTTTCATAAGGCCTTTTCTTAACGCGCGAGTTCAAGTTTGAAAAACGAGACGCGAAGCGTCGAGTTTTTCAACGGACGAGTGCGACAAGTGGTCTTATGAAACGTGTTCTTTATACTATTTTTTCTATTGAGGAAGTTTAAGAGTATTTTAAATAAATTTATGTAGAAAATTTTACGTCAAATCGATTACTAGGGAGTT
>JABXWE010021889.1:0-26412 GCA_014611495.1 Limonius californicus | reverse complement strand
GTTTGTGATAAACCGAGCATGCTAACTTTAGAACCGTTGAGAATTTTTGAGTGATTCTTGTAGCTAACGAATCAGCTTGATGTTCTGGACAAGATTCCACCATTTTGTTTCAGGGCCATTCAAGTGGCCGGTGGTCTGAGAGTAGTCACAAATATTGTAATAGATCGACTACCATTATAGTGGCCTCAAAGGAATAAAATAAAACTCAACATTTCATAATTGAAATATGCATGTTTTAACAAAAATAGCCAAACATAAGCAAAAATGCTAAAGTACGACAATTTTTAAAAATCAAAAATATTAATTCGAATAGAGATTGAGATGCCATTCCCTAAAACATGGCACAACACATAATCTAGGCTGATCTTCACATTGCGGACAATGATACTTTGAATGTTTCCGTATATTTTGTTTCGAGCACCACCTGCATCTCTTCATGGTATTCTTCTCTCCAGTATTCTCAGCCAGAAAGTGGTGTGACTGAAAATCTGTGACTTGTGATTTTAACGGTTTTGGTTCCAGAAGATTTATCACAACTTCTTCACGGAACTCTAAAAGAGTCTTTTTGGATTGATGATTTTTTTTATAAAGGAAACAGGCATTCCACAGGCAAATGTTAACCAGATGAAAAAATAATTTTCAGTACCATCTAATCGTTTTTCTAGGGCTTGAATAATAGGACATCATCTGGTCGACCCTGTCTACTCCCGACATATGAGCGTTGTTATCTAAAACGCATTGTGGCTTTAATTTTTCATCGCCTCTTTTTGGGGTAAATTTACCATCTCATGTTTATGACAAGTGCTTATCATTCTGACATCTCTCTTGTCCTTCCATTTAGTTACGACAACCATTCCTTTACGTTTCCAAATTGCTTCTCCCTTCTTTAATTTCTTATTTAACATTTTTTTTTTGGGATTCCCTCTTCTATTTGCTCGTAAAGTACCAACCATTCCAGTATTTTCGGAGAGCAAATAATCAGCAAGAGAAACGCTCATATACAAATTGTCTACGTATAGTATATGGCCTTTCCCTAAATAACCATCTACTAATAGCTGTTTGACAACCGATTTAGCATGTGACTCGTTTTCATCTACCAAAGTACCCTTTCCTACATAAACAATTATGTTTAGAATGTATCCGTTATCAGTGATTAACTCCTAAAGTTTTATTCCATATTTATGTGTTTTATTTGGTTTGTACTGACGGAAGCTTAGCCGACGCCGCCATAATATCATTGCTTCATCAATACTTAAATGTTGACTTGGAGAATAGATAGATTTAATACTCTCAACTACTTTTTCCAAGATTGGGCGGATTTTAAAAAGACGATCTTCGGTATTAGCTGTGGAGTGATCAACAAATCTTAACATTCTCAAAATATCTGAGAATCTATTGCGACGTCGTCTGCCCGAAAATAGGGTGATAATATAATGGATGCTTGTGCTCCACTGTTTTGTTAAAGTAGGAAAGCGAATATTACCACTTAGACAGCATAAACCTATAAACCTTTTCATTTCATCAACTCCTATATCATGCCATTTTGTCCTCTTTTTCTTCCTTGTAGATACTGACTGATTATCCAATACTTCTCTAGCTCGTCCGTTTGTTTCACGCACAATTACCTCAATCGTGCTATCATCAAAAAACAATTGAAAATATTGGAGGCACTAGCATCCTTTCGAATGTTCACATTGACAGACTCCTTTGGCGTGAAAGGAAATCGTTTCGGATCCTCTTCCATATCCATCCACTCATCGTCAGAGTTATCTGTGAGTGGTGGTGATTTTGTGCCCAAAGGGCTTCGCCTATCTGGCCGATTGTCATCTACATCGCTATTTGAATCGCTATTACTTGGTGACGAATCATCAAAATCATTTTTATCTGGGTCATAATTTTTATCAACAATGGAATCATCGCTTAAAAACGGGTCGTCTTCGCTATCTTCGGCTGCATCTGAAATATTTGCTAACTCTTCTAATTCAGCTTGAGTTAACGGACGACGTAAGTCTGCCTTTCTTATTTTTTCGACCCGCTAAAAATACATAACCTCAAAAAACTTACAACAATAAATAAAATTAATTTTTACCATGCTATCTCTGTGGAATCCATTTTGTGTAACAACACCGATGAGTAAAAACAACTTTAATACACAGCAAATTGTTGGTAATTAACAGACCATTGGCCTATATACATAAGAAGAAGAAGAAGAAGAAGAAGAAATTCAGTTAAACTAAATATTTTGCGTTAGAAACTATTCACACTCGCATAAGAAATACACGTGTACGACTGTAAACAATGCTACATAAAATGAAACAGAGGCCGTGCAGACGCAGCTAACTTCCTCATAGACCGAAAAAAGCATACACATCATCATTTGTGAACCCGCTAAATTTATATTGCACAAAAGTAAGTTTGAAAATAGGACCACTGTAGTGGCCGCCGGTAGTGAAAGTGTTAAGCAACAACTTTTCAAATAATTTTGTGACAATAGGCAAGAGGGAAATGGGCCTGTAGGATTTTGCCTCGTTAGGTGGTTTAACTGGCTTTGGCAGTATGATTATTTCTGCAACTTTCCAGCAGGTGGAACATGTTTTAGTCTGAAAGCTGCGTTGAATAGGTAGGTGAGTAAGGCTGCCTTTTCTAGGCAATTGCTTTAGTATTTCGCCGATGATCAGATTGTAACCTTGTACTTTTTTCGAATTAAGGTTTGTTTTAATCTCCTCTGCTACTTCTTTTCGGATGGCTAGGATGATGTTTTCTGAATAGTGGTTGTGAGTTTCAGGCAGTATGTTTTCTGCTTGCGTTTGATTGGGTGTAAATGTGAGGAATATAACATCCCTTTACATCTTGGGTGTCGACTTTAAGAAGGCCTTCGACACGGTCGAGTTCTGGGCAATATTTGAAGGGCTAAATGAGACAAGAATAGACTCTCGATATACAGAGCTGTTGAAAGACATCTACAGAAATGCCACTATGCACATTAAGATCGACGATAATACCACCACAAGAAAAATACCTTTAGAGAGAGAGGCGTCATACAGGTTGTTGTTTACGCTAGCGTTGGAGAATGTATTTAGAAGGCTAGAGTGGGAGGAAAAGAGAATCAACATAGACAGCACCTACATGAGTCGTCCGCGTTTTGCAGACGAGATAATCATAATAAGTGGAAATAAAGAAGAAATTGAACAAATGTTGTCAGACCTCGACTCAGCTTTGAAGAACATAAAACTCCAAATGGATCTTAGGAAAACGAAGGTGATATCAACCGCCCAAAGATAATTCCGGGTAAACCAGCAAAATATAGACAGCGTCGCCACCTCCGCCACTAAACTGGGAACCACAACCAAGTCGCCGAAATCGCAAGAAGAGTAGAGCTTGAATGGACGGCCTTTGGAAGACTAAGTTGGGTTCTAAGAAACCAAGAGGTACCGATTAACTTAAGGAGGAAAGTCTGTGACACTTGCGTTTTACCCGTAATTACTTATGGCACAGAGACCATGATACTGACCATAAAAAGCGCAAGAAAATTGGCAACGACCCAGTCCGCCATGGAAAGAGCAATCCTCGGCACAAGCCTGAGAAATAGGATCCGGAACACCGAAATTAGACGACGTACAAGGGTCACGGATATCACGCAAAGAATCGCGAGATCAAAATGGAACTGAGTAGGACACGTTGCGCGCAAACCACAAATAAATGGGTGCACCGCATTGCACTATGGCGACCCGGAGCAACGAAGAGAAACGTGGACGGCCGCAGAAGAGGTGGCTAGAAGACATAAAAAAAGTCTCCGGCAGCAACTGGCATCAAACTGCTCAGGATAGAATAGTCTGGCACAATCTTGAAGAGGCCTACGTCCAGCAGTGGACGGTTAAGGGCTGAAAGAAGAAGAAGAAGATATTGAGGTTTTATTTTGCCTAACTATATATATAATCAATATTTTTGTTCTGTTATAATAAAAATATTATTAAACACCACAGAAATTATTTCAGTTTGTTCTAATAACACAATTTTAGAAAAAAAGGCACGTCATTGAATTTGCATTTGACAAGAACTTGACATATAAAAAGACGCTTATAATGTTAAATTTTCATCAAATTTAAGTCTGCTCTGAAGAAGCGTCCCATTTTTTTGCAATTAACTGTACCTACCTATCTACCTAATGATTACCTTAAAAATATAACTCCTTATTTGGAATACAATTCAGAAACATATTTGGTGTCATAAAATATTACAATAACAAACACAATATTCAAAAATATAAGTTGGCAATAATAGAATTTGAAATATAACTTCTGTCTTTCAAATGAAAGCATCTCATTCCCTTATTTTCAACATTTATATACATTCAATCTACTTCACAACAGTTTTTGTTTTGTTCTTGTGGTTGTTCTATCGTCCTATGCTCAGCGGACTGTAAGTCCTACTATGTCCCCAGTGTTTGCTCATAGCTTCACATTGGGAATCGTGGTTCCCTGGAAAATTCCAAGACTATTTTCATGGAAGCCTCTTTGATCATATCGGGTTCCAGTTCTGTAGTTCAGTAGCATAACCAATGAAGAGGTGTCTCTCTTCCTCTCCACAGGCTCTACATGTTGAGTTATCCGCTTGGTTTATTAAGGATAGATGATTTGTCAGATAACTTGTCCGACAAGCATGCCTGTCAGCTGTCTTATTATCTCCCAACCTAAATTTAGGAGTTCTTTTGTCACTTTCCTGGACGGATCTCTAATCAGAGCTTTTGAGTGCCCACCCAAGGTGGTCGTCCCAGTTGTCACGATGAGTTTTTCTTAGACATTTTCTGGTTTGGTCCCTAGCTGTTGCGTACGCTATTCCGGAGGTTGGTTTTCGATCCAGGGACTGCGTTTTACTTCGAGCTTTCGCTAGTTTGTCCGCTTGTTCATTACCATATTCCCTTGGTGCGTTGGTGCTTATACCAAACATTGTTTGTTATTTTCTCCCAGTTCAACCAAGTTGTTTAGTACTCTAAGACTAGCCTAGATATTAGTACATTTGCTGTTCTCCTGTTAGTGTAAGCGCTCTCTATAATGATTTGAGTAGAGGTGAGGAGTGCATAGAGTAGCTTCCAAGGTTTATGTTCGTGGCATTGCCTGCTCCAGCTTCAAAGATGCAAATCCCTGGCTGATTGTGAGTTTTTGGTCCATTTGTGTACCAAACGTGTCTGTTGACATTTATTCGTGGCTCATCTTTGCTCCAGTCGTCCCACTGTGGTATGACCACTTTAAACGGGTTTCTGAAGTCAAAGACAGGTGATATTGTGTCCGACTGCATCTTTAAGACATAGTCTTCTTGCAGGTGTTTTAAAGATCTCCGTATTGTTTTGCGGGGAACCCGTGGATCTCTCCTATCCATTCGTTCTCAGCCGATATGTCTCCAGTTTTGTTTCCGCCTTCACCATTACGTGAACATGCCAGCTATTGCACCTTACTTACCTCCTTTTATTCGCTGTAACCTCGGTTTTGTGCCACAATAGAATGTTCTGGTGGTTTTGTTGGTGATGTGTTCCAGTTCCAGTTTGGTGTGGAAAGCAACTGTCAAATACTTAACCTTTTCTGACATCTGTACGTTTTTCCCGAATATTTTTAGTGTTCTGCGGTTGTTGAGGTCCATTCTTTGTGTAACTGCTAGCAAAGCTATTTTTCTGGGTTAACAACGAGGCTTTATTTTTTGCACCATATCACAACGGTTTTCAGTACTACCTGCATTTATTCGGAGCTGTGCCCTGAAATTTTCCGCTGATGAGAATGTTTATATCATCAGTACCCAAACAGCTTTAATAATGTCACATGTTTAGTCAGTAACAACTTTATAGTAAAATCTATTACAATAAAATATTAATTACAACTTTTCCACTATCCACCAAACTGAATAATATTAAGTTTGCTATTGGATACAGATATCATTTTAAATATTTAGATAATTGTAGAAGAAGGCTCAACTTTAATGTGTTTTGAGGGTTATAAACTATACTAAAAATATCTAAGCGTAACACCCCAAATTTGATCATCCTGCAGTCATTTTACGGACAACTTTGTTTAAATTGGATAATGTTATTTTATAGATACGGCTCGAAATGAAGTAATATCTAGGCCTGTACATCACTAGTTTTTAAACGTCATCCATATTTGTTCAGCATTTGTTAAATTGTGAATCAAAAATAAATATTTGTTTGTTCTAGTATAACAATTCATTGCAGCGAATGCATTGCTCCTTCTCTTCCTCCTCATTTTTAAGTCCTCAGACTAGATTGTTGCAGCAGACCATTCTTCTATATTCGAGAACTTCTTCTCATTTTTTTAGTAGTTTCTCCTTCGTGCATCGTCAATTATTTGTTTCTTCGCAGTGTCATGATTGCTTCCCTGGTTCCCGTGTTTCTTTTGAACTCAAATTAATCCTCTGTCAAATTTTCTTCTATTCTACGCTGTATTATTTTGATGGGGATTTTTGATGCGTGTTACTAAGCTTATTGTTCTGTACTTCTCACATTTATTTGCTGTACCATTTTTTGATAGAGTCACTATCAAGCTTTTTGTAAATGTTGTAGGGATTTGTCCCGTGTCATATACGAGTATATCTTGTATGCTTCTGAAGATTGTTTGGATTTTGGTTTAGGGTTTAGGGTTTTGATTATTTCGCTGAGAATGTCGTCGACACCTGCAGCTTTGGTTTCGCAGAGGTCCTTGAGAGCTTTATCAAATTCTGGTCTTTGTACTAACCTATCGTCTTCTACCCCTCTTTGTCATTTATTTCTAGTTCTTTCATCGTTTTTATATAGTTCTTCTAAATATCTTTTCCACCATTTTCCTCGTTCTCGTTTTGTATTGCATGACACTTAGTTTTCCTCTCTTTAATCATCTTCTTCATTCTGCTTTGTCTATTTTATCCTTCTTCCTATCAATTCAATAATTGTTTCTGTGGTTATGCAGGGTTTCTCTCCCGCCTCTTCTTCGTTTCAATAGTTTCTATCACACATCTTATTATTCTTGTTGTATCATTTCCCATTTCTTTTCACTGTTATGGGTTGCTTCTATTTCATTGTGATCTCTTGTTCTGCCTGTTTTTAGGTCTCCAAGGGTTGTTTCATCTATTAGCTTCGCGATGTCGCATTTATTTGTTTCTTTATTTTTAGGTTAAATCTGACGTTCATCACAACCACGCTATCTATGCCTAGTTCGGGATAACTTCTGCAATCTTTTCCATTGTTTTTAATCTTTGGTTAATTGATATATAGTCAATATATTTAAGTCCCCTGACATTTTCCAAGTATATCGTCTTCTTACATAATGTTGGAATAGTGTGTTAGTGACTACTAACTTGTGTTTTTCACAAAATTCCTCCAAACGTTCTTCCCTGTCATTTCTTCTTCCTACTTCGTAATTCTCCACAATTTTTACTTCTCTTCCCTTATCCCAAATGCTTGGGACCAAAACTGATATTTTGGGAAATTGGAATATTTTCATATACATAATATGGTAGCTTGAAGATGGGACTCAAATCTTAACATAAAATTCATTTATGTTTCATATATACTTTATGCACTGTCTGAAGGTGCTTCCGCATTTTGACTATGTTCCTTAACATACTGTTAGGAATTTTCTATTTGTGGGGTAATGTCGGCGCTCAAAACCTTAGTATTTTGGAGCATTTCGAATTTCAGATTCAACCTATACGAACGTATTTTCAAACGAAATGCGCTTTTTTGCCCCGCCTGACATAACACTTAATTACAATAATTCAAAGTGCATTTTGTGATCTTCGAAGTATGACCTTGTTCACCTTAATTATTAATTACATGTAAATACTCCTCAAAACACTCCACGTGGTTTTAATACCGATTTTAAGCTGTCATAGTGCCATACTTATATTGTAATATACCGAAACCATAAAAGCATCCAAAACTCGCATTTTCATATCGACCAAGAGACCTTTTGCTTAGGTTTGGCAAGAAGGCCTATTATTCAAAATCAAACATTATTTGCCTCTACCTTACTTCAAAATTCTAAAATCATACCCAGCTAAGTGATCGTGTATTTATAAAATAAGAGTAAATCACGAAGTGTCAGAAAAATGTGCCATTAAAGCGAGAGTTCCCCAGGACAGTGTAATAGGACCACTTCTGTACGTACTATATGTATCTGATCTACCAACTACTGCTAACACTGTAACCGAAACGTTCGCGGACGACACAATGATTCTCGGTAGGGAGCAGGACTCAATAATAGCCGCCAATAAATTACAGCACCACCTAGATGAACGGCAGAACTTGTTAGAGAAGCGGAAAGTTAAAATAAAGTGAAACCCAGTCTCAGCAAGTAACCTTGACGTTGAGGAAGGATCAGTGTTCATCAGTTGAAATTAATGGCATAGAGATGCTACAATCCAGCACACCTAAATATTTAGGCTTTCATTTAGACAACAAACTAACCTGGAAACAACATATAAATAAAAAGCGAAAACAGTTAGACTACTTGAAAATAAAAGATATGTACTGGTTGTTTGGAAGGAAGTCAAACCTATCATTAGAGAACAAATTATTATTATACAGAACTGTCATCAATCCTATAAGGGCATACGGGGTACAGCTCTGGGGTTCTGCGAATAAAATCCATAAACTTAAACTATAATCCAAAGATGCCAATCCAAAATATTACGATTGATCACAAATGCACTTTGGTACGTCGCAAACCAAACCCTATACGATGACCTGAATGTGCCCTATATCAGCGACGTCATTAGGGAAAGAAGTACTAACCTCCATGAGAAACTGAAAAACCACAACAATATTCTCCTACATCCACTACTAGAAGAACGCAATGACAGACGCTTTAAAAGATACTGACCAACTGACCTAATGAATGGCTGAAGAGGACTACGAGGAAAGATACCTTATCATGTCATAATTAGTACTACAGTTAGTACTTACCTAAGTTATCACATTAGCTCATAGAATTGTAAGTATTGATTGCTAATAAACCAGTTTAAAAAAATATTGTCATTTTGAGCAAAAAACACTCAAAATTCAGCCATTTTTCTTTTAAGAAACCAGTTTTCTAAAAATACCACCAAAAGAGGGCGGTGAACCCTAAACAAAGCAAATATATTAAAATTTTAACCGTTTTAACAGCCTCAATAAGCCAAATATTCAGAAAATGGGTCTTCTTAAAAGGAAACGGCCTGAATATTTAATGTTTTTTTGCTTAGGATGACCATTTTACAAATCTAAGTTAGAATGCGGCATAGATATCACTATTATTCTTTCAGTGAGTTGTACAACTTACAGAATTAGTTTGCTTACAGTTGTTCATCAGTTTCTGATTATTACAAAAGTCCATATAATAATCGAATTATTAGAGCCATATTTTTTCGTTTTCGCAAATAATAATATATGCTTAAAACCTTATTTGACATATCTGAAAATTATAATATTTTTAATTACTAAAATAAGAGTTAGGAGGGTTACGCGACTATGTCATCATTCATTAAAGGCAAATAGTTTAAGCCAAACAAAAATTGCGTTGGCGAGTGCACGCATAACCTCAAATTATTTGATCAACACAAAATTGAAATTATATTAATATATTTTATAAAAAATATTAATAGTTGTGTTAGATATATTATAAATTACCAGTTATTAGCGGCAATTCAACAATACCATTTACAAAAAGTCAATGTAAATACGTACGGCTACAATATCCGAATATTGATGACGTCTTTCCGGTTAAAAAAATAGTTTAGACGAAACGCTTTTTAAATACCCATCAAATATTCAATTAACCTTATTTCTTTAAATGTGCCAGTAAAATTTAAATTTGCCGTTACAAAAGTTATAAATAAACAAATTCCATATTGTCAAAACATACAAATGCCATAGTATTGAACGTGCCCATTGCTGTCGTCATAAATATTGTTCCAATTTTTTGTAATATTTTATTGAAATTCTAAGTACTAGTCATACATGTCTTGTTTTTTTAATGTGAAATATTTATATGCAAATTTAATAATACAATTAGGGAGTAATTGTGCCCCTGTTACGTGTGTAACCACTTGTTACGGCAGTAAAATATCGGAGATGGGCGGTGGTCAAGTTGTGTAATCCTTTTATAAAGGTCCGAGTGGCTCGTGGCGAGTTCAGAGGTCAGATGACCACTGGTCAGCTTCACCCTTCATCCTTCCCCATTGCCTTTTGTCACTTCCATAAATCATCCGCTCTGATAGCATTAGATACTAACTTCCTAGTTCTAATATCCTTAAATTTGAATAAACGTTACTTAGTTTATTATAGTATGAAAGTGATAGATGATTGTACATATATGGCGCTGCTCATGCGGCTACTAGATTACGTTAATACACTAAATTATGGTAACGTAGACAAGTTGCATTAAACTTCCACTGGCAAATTTCCAAACTGCAACAACATTATAAGCAGTTACTTAACTTTTGCATTAAAACTTTGATTCTCAAAAAATTCTAACTTTTTCATGTAGTCACCGTTGGAAGAGCAGCGATATGCGTATTTACAATTATGCAATCTTTCGAATAAGATGTTTAGGTGGGATAGTTTACCTAACGCTATTAAATTTCTTTTATATGTTTTATTATCGTACGCCGTCGATGATTAGCTGTAATAACAGAAAGAAACACGCTAAATAAATCTCCAATATATTGTAGTTGTTTTCTTTTTGTCAATCCGACTTAGATTTGATACTGTAACTGCTTCAGACAATGATACAGTATGAGCAACGAAATTATCTATAAGGGTATTCTGTGAAAAACAAACCTTGTGTCTTTAATTGAACCATACAGCTTATAATATTCAACACAATTATTTAGTAGTTAATGAAACTACACGATCTGCCTTAAGATATCTAGGTATCAACATTTGAGTTATTGTACCATATCTAAGAATAACTGCTTTAAAAAAAATTATGCTATTTGTATTAGGGCGCTCTACAGTGGATTTTCAAAACTGCAGATTGTTTTTTTTTTTTTTGGTGAAAATAGCATCATTTATTTCTACTTCCGTTTCAGCATAGGTATTTTCCAAAATATTGTTTTGTCTATCAATTTTTAATACATTTCCAAACTTCAAAAACCAGTATGATTGGACCCAGATGTTTCAGAAATATCGGGGAGCTCGTACATACAAACACATGGTGATCGATTTTTCATTAATCAGCATATATTTACTATAAATAATGTAAGATACAAGAAAAACTCAGCAGATTTTTTTATTTGGCGGTTATATGCTAGCTAGGTCTAAATGATTAGGGACCTCGGTGGAGTAGTGCGAATACGCGCTGTCACTCGAGGTCACAGTGAAATGCGGCGGATCAGCCGCGTGTTCGAACCTCGGCTGAGGCGACCGTATTTCACTTAGTTAAGTTTAGGGTGCATGTTGCATGAATGGTTAGTGTGTAAGGGACGCCCGCACCTCTCTGAAGTAATGCGAAAGCGATTTCCAGAGGGGGGGGGATAGTATGAATGAATGAAAAAAAGGTCTAAATGTTTACACGTAAGTACATACAGCGAAAGATTTTGTCAAATATTATTTGCCAACACTTTGCTTTCCACTAAGAAAAAACTGTTACATTCATCATTTTTTGTCTATTTAGTATTTACCTGAAAGTGCGGCGGTAATGCTAAAGCAGCGAAAATTGGGTCCAGCAAATTTGGAAGCACTGACAATTAGGTGGAGAAACTTGGTCGACCGAACATCAATTTGTTCGTTAAATCTAACAGATATTAAACAACTTCCACTTTAATTTGTAGACAGTATATTTTATTTAATTAACTTACATATAAATTACGACTTAATACGAATGCATTCCTTATGTAATAAACACTATAAAACATTAACTGTCCATTCTGTAATTACAGAAGGGTATGTAAAAAATTTAAACTTATCAATAACCGACGTATTTGTGTTGCCAATATTCCTAACAAAACCAATGTTACTCACATCCGTGTCCGCTTTGAAACGTTCTTGCGCCCAAATATTCCTACGTCAAAACGTCCCGCTGCCCAAACACCTCTGCGTCCAAACGCCCCTACGCCCAAACGTCCTTGCACCCAATGGTTCTTTAGACTCAACATAATGCGCCCGAACGTGTCCATCTTCAACCATTTTAGCACCTAAAGGTTCCGTGGATCCAACATCCATGCGCCTAAACGTGCCCCTGTTCAACTATTCTTGTTATTAAACGTCCTTGCGCCCAATGGTTCCTCAGAACCAACATACATGCTCCCAAACGTCCCAGTGTCCAATCATCCATGTATCCAATTATTCGTAAGATTCGACATCTATGCGCCCAAACATGCCCCTGTCCAACCATCCCAGCGCCCAAACGCCTTCGCGTACAAACATCCTCACGTCCTTGGTTCCTTAAATCCAACATACACGCGCCCAAACGTGCCCGTGTCCAACCACCCCAGCGCCGAAAGATTCCTTAGATCTAACATCCATGAACCCAAATATCCCAATGTCAAACCATTCCTGTTCCCAATTATTCATTAGGGCCAACGTCTCTGTGACCGAATGCCCCCGCGCTTATACGTCCTTGCGCCGCATGGCTCTTTAGACCCTCATACATATGTCCAAAGGTGCCCGTGTCCAACCACCCCCGCGCCGAAAGGTTCCTTAGATCCACCATTCACGCGCCCAAACGTCCCAGTGTCAAACCAGTCCTGTGCCCAATTATTGATCAGGACTAACGTCTTTGTGACCGAATGCTCCAGCGCTAATACGGCCGTGCGCCCCATGGTTCTTTAGACCCACATACATACGCCCAAACGTGCCAGTGTCCAACCATCCCCGCGCCGAAAGGTTCTTTAGATCCACCATTCATGTGCCCAAACGTCCCAGTGTCAAACCAGTCCTGTGCCCAATTATTGATCAGGACTAACGTCTTTGTGACCGAATGCTCCAGCGCTAATACGGCCGTGCGCCCCATGGCTCTTTAGACCCACATACATACGCCCAAACGTGCCAGTGTACAACCATCCCCGCGCCGAAAGGTTCTTTAGATCCAACATCCATGAGCCCAAATATCCGGGTGTCAAACCATTCCTGTGCCCAGTTATTCATTGGGGCTAACGTCTCTGTGACCGAATGCCCGCGCGCTCATACGTCCTTGCGCCTCATGGCTCTTTAGAACCTCATACATACGCCCAAACGTGCCCGTGTCCAACAATCCCAGCGCCGAAAGGTTCCTTAGATCCAAAATCCATGAGCCCAAATATTCGGGCGTCAAACCATTCCTGTGCCCAATTATTAAGGCTAACGTCTCTGTGACCAAATGCCCCCGCGCTCATAGGTCCTTGCGCCTCATGGCCCTTTAGACCCTTATGCGCCCAAACGTCCCAGTGTCAAACCATCCGTGTGCCCAATTGTTCCTTAAATCCGACATCTATGCACGCAAACGTCCTCCAAGGTCTCTGCGCCTAACATCTTTGTCTCCAAACGTAATCCATGAATTATTCCAGAATATTTCTGCTTAAGTTAGATCTCCCCTCTATTTTTCTTCTATAAGAGATAAAGAGTTACAGACGGTGGCACTGTTTTATCAAATTAATGGTTTAATTCCTCGGCTCTATTTTCATCAATCCAGAGTTATTTTAAAAAGAAAACGGGCTTCATGAACATTTCTAACATGATGACCGGTTCAAATTGAAGAACATACCTATGTTTGGTGTTCCCGAAACTGTCAAAACGGAATAAAAATATAATCTATGAAGAGAAAAATATACTGTAGCCGTTTGAACGTATACTATACTATGCAAGGTAAACCCCCACTTTTTATACGATACTAATTTGGAAACATTTTTTCTGGTTTTATTCATTAATTATTTTTAAATCCATCACCTCCATACTCCATGGGTTAAAATGGCGTCCATTTATTTATTGTACAAACTACAAATTCATCATCATCTTTGTTACCTTGTGCGTTACTTGTAAATAGGTAATTGGTAGATGCTCTGAGGTTGTTATTTATTCGATTTCACATAAATACATACAGTTATTAAGAAGCATTAGTTGCAGTTTGGCATTTACTTAGCAACAAAACTTGTTTGTTTATAGTTAAATTTACTTATTATTTGAATCAGTACATACAAAATTTGTTACATGGTATATAATGCTTTAGATTAATGCAATGTTTTAACAATTATAGATAAACGAAAACTGTGGCACTTCTAGCAACAAATACAAACGTTAAAAGTAAATTTAATAACATTGATATTGATTACATTACACAATAACAAATTACTTTTACCTTGGTGCTATTTCTCTCTTCCATAGTTCTCCTTAAAATTTCTCACCAACCGGTTTTATTATGATTTCGTGAATCTGCAAGAATACAAGTTGAAGTAAAAATGTTTCTTAACGCGGTCGAATCGTTAACAAAATCAAGAAAGCACTATTTTTTGTAGACAATACATAGTAGCTTAAATAAATAACTTTTTTAGTAGTTCTGCTGATTAATTAGATAATTACAATATACGTACAGCAATTATAAATCAGCCATTAAGATTAATGCAGGAGTACCACATTGGAAGAAACTTTTTCTAAGCCATTTTATTTAGCTGATTTTTTAATTAGTTACCTGCACATGAGGGGGAGTGGCTAAGGCGTAAGTTACAGCATCCGCAATATCGTTCGCTTGTAAAATAATGCCGTCTTTTATCAAGTTTTCAAGTACTGTAGGAAGTTCTGTTTGTCCACAAGCCTTAGCAGTAGCCTCGAAAATGTCAGTGGCAACAACCCCAGGACTGACACTCTAAAATATACTATGTACTGATACAAAATTACTTTTGTAAATTATATACTTACTGTAATTTTTATTTTGCTTCCAATCGAATTGAGTTCTTGTCTTAATGTTTCTGTTAAAGCTGTTACTGCATGTTTGGATGCAGCATAAACATTTACATTTGGAACATTTACAACGTTATGGCCGGCAATACTATTTATGTGGATAATGTGCCCATCTACTTGATTTGCTTTCATATCCTTAACAGCTTCTCTTGTTGCAATGCATAAGCCAAGTACATTGGTATCTAGGACTTCTTTCCACAATTTGGTGTCACCCTCGGTCAGGTTGGTAAGCCTTGTGATACCTGCGTTGTTGACCAGAATGTGGACAGGACCCACATTTTCTTTTATCCATTTAAATGCGTTCAAAATATCGTCTTCTTTGGTAATATCAGTGCCGTAAGCGTAAAGTTGTCCACTTTTTCCCTGCAACTTCTTTTTTAGTTCTTCCACCTTTTCTTTACGACGAGCCAAACCAACGACCTATTGTTAAGAACAATTGTATTATACAGTATCATCAACAAAATTTTAGATACAAGTTTACAATGGAAAACAAATTGAGGATTTTTAGTTAACTTATACAGGT
The DNA here is from genome assembly GCA_014611495.1 of Limonius californicus. Classification (NCBI taxonomy): domain Eukaryota; kingdom Metazoa; phylum Arthropoda; class Insecta; order Coleoptera; family Elateridae; genus Limonius; species Limonius californicus. The sequence continues at coordinate 10,996 of JABXWE010021889.1, read as the reverse complement.
TATAAGTTTTAATACAACCTCTTAACAAATTTTAATGGTTATAATGGTTTTTACCCACAAGAACACAAAATATTACCTCTAAATATGCCAGTTAACAAATAAGGAGTGCACCTAAGTGGTACAGCTCTCAAACGTGTTCAAAAAGCTCTTGTGCCCGGTAAAAGTCAATGTTCAGGTTATTTGGCAAGCGTAGATTCACAATAACTACAATAACTCGTTGGTAACGCTACATTCTTGGCCGTTATTGCATGCTAACAAGGACCGTAACACAAATCTGTAAGACATTTTGTTTCTATGTCTAACAAATGCCAAATTTACCAGAGCAATTTATGGAAGGTAAAAACTGGACGCTACAATCACAGAATGTTTTTGTTGTGCTGCGAAAGCAAGACAAACTAAAGATGCACGACAAAAGACCAGCTAGCAAGGGAATATCTATGGGCAGCCATCCTCAGGGTGTTTTTGCTTTCATAGTAAACATAATATGCCTCTAACATTTTCACAATTTAGTCCAATGCAACTACATTGCCATAAACGCTAATCTTTTTTAAAAGAACCTCAACTTCATATGAAATTCCTGCAATACGTATACCTCCACGTATATATATAAACCTTTATGTTCGGTATGTTTACAAAACAGCAACACACAGTAACGTGCATTAAAGTCTTCTTTGGCGGTAAGAGTTGTTTACTCTAGGTCTAGACTAACGCTGTAGCTTGCAAATACAAATTTACATGTCAATAAAAATGACCTTCTGCATCCTAGGAAAATAATGGTATATTCTTGTGTAATCCTATTTTTCAATTTTTGGGTGGTATGAATTAGTCTAAACTCTAAAATATTGGATTTTTAGATATAGAAAAAAAATTAAGGGAAGCTGAATTAGGAGACAGTGGTGCAGACCGTAACCACTTCTGTAAATAATTGGATGTTTGTTTAGCTGGAAGTGCTGTATCGCCATCTTGCTGATGTAGCAAAGTTGTAGTTGCTCATCGTGTAATGTCTTTGGCTAACGAGCGTGCATGATCGAGGAATGCAGTTAACGGCGTCCTTCCGAGCAAATTCGTCTACTTGATACGCAAATCCTTGCGTTACTATTTTACTTAAAACATTCAAAAGTGATAACAACAGTATAGATATAGAAAGCGCCAGGCTGGAGTAAAAGTTTTCAAAGCAGGTAGTACACCGCTTACTATTACGTTTCCACCTAAGAAGTGGAATCCCCTTGCCTCAGCCCCCTATGATCTCCCGTAAAGCTTCGTAAAACTTCGACATGGAAGGAAAGCATTTCGAACGAACTTTTCTATTTAGAACTTCTATATAGCAAATTTCTCCATTTAAGAAATTGTTTTAAGGGCTCTAACACGGCCCAAGCACTTCTAATATTGTTTTTAACCCATATATCTACCCCTTATTTCTATTTAACAAATATATAATAGCTTACAAATTAAAAAAAAAGCTAATTTTCTCATTAGAAATAACAAAATTGTATTGTATAATTCAAAGTCAGGTATATTGTGGATTTTTTGAATTTTAAAACTTCCTTTACTACCGCCATCCGGGATTTTTCAACCCTTTGTGCGCTCCCAAGTCATTAATGGATACATGAAGATTTGTATTTAAGCTTGTACATACAATTTTACAAATTTAGTTTGCAGTTGCATGTGAATTCTTACACAGTGTACTAGGATCATGTAATGGAGCAAATGATTGCTATCCTGGGTAGTTTTAGTTTTAATTGGTTTTATATTTTATGTTAGATTATGTTCTAGTTAGATTAGTGAATTAAGTTTAAAGTTAAGAAGTTGGCGCCGCAAATAGTGACTAGTGCGGGTAAACGTGTTATCGGTCGAAAGGAAGTGGTAGAGAGAAAAGGTGCGGGGGAAAACACGAGGCAGTACCCAACAAGGGTAGCTACGAGGCAGTCGCCCCGTGATATCCACTGGCTCGGAAAATAACAAAGAAAGAGTGGGTCCAGATTGAAGAGCCCCTGGTGAAATTAAAATCATCGGCCAACAACAATTGAGGCAGCCATCGACCTAATCGAGCGTAATCAGCTACTGGTTTTGAAGAGACTCGCAGAAAAACCCAACGCGAGGTAGATCCGGCCAACCAACTGTATCACCGCAAACCAATTTAAGGTGAGCCTTTTGATCTTTTAAAAGACGACAACGGGTACGAACCAATCGGTCGCGAGTGCTTCATAAATAATCAAGCGAAAGCGAATAAAAACGAACTAGGTTCCTTTTCGTGATAGTTCACCGTTATTGCGCCGTAATTAAGTTAGTTAAGTTAGCTATAAGGGTTATTATACGAGGTACAATAAAGAATTGAGTTAGATTTTATGTTTGTATTTTTTACTGCAACGGGTAAATTCAAACTCTGCAGAACCTGAATCGCCCTGAGATTAAAACGACATTCCATGCGGTTGAGCTAGCCCGAGGTAAGTCGCATCTGGGTAAACAATAAAGAGTGGGTCCCGTTACAATCACTAAAATGATAAAATGGCAAAGCGAAATGTAGTTGTTTAAATGTACATAAAAACTTAAATCGGGCTCTTCCACTCTATTCTATTTTGCGCCAGTTGGTGCCATTTACTTCCAGCTTTTTCTTTCACGTCGTCTATCCAACAACCTTTTCGGTCTGTCAGCGCTGTGTCTATTTAGTCTTGGTCACCATAGGACCACTCGTTTTGTCCATCTGTTTTGCTCCTGCCGGGCGACATGTCCTGCCTTCTCCACTTTGAGTTTGCGATGGCCGTTATCACATCTAACACTCCCGTTCTTTTTCTAATTTGTTTGTTGGTTATGCGGTCTCTGAGGCTTATTCCCAGCACATTTCTCTCAATGGATCACAGAGTTACTCTAAGTGAATTGGCAGATTTGAAAGTTAAAGAAATCGTCTCCATGCCGTACGTTCTGCCGGAATTATGCAGGTGTCAAAAACTTTTCTCTTCAAGTTGATTGGGATGTCGCGATTCTTAAGTATTGACCCCAATTTCCCTGTCGCTGCCCATGTCATGCGTATCCTTCTGTTAACCTCGGCAACTTGATTTTCTTTGCCGCGTTTTATTAAATGTCCCAAGTAAACATATTCTGTGACATTTTCGATGACAGTTCCGTTCACAACGACATTTGTTATTTCGGGGGATAGGATCTTTGTTTTTTTTTTCAGATTAATTGAAAGTCCGATTTCCTTCGATGCTGTCTGGAGTTCACTCAGCATACCCTGTAGGTCTTCTATATCATTGCTGATGAGAAAAATGTCATCCGCGAAGCAGAGGTGGTTCAAGTATCTACCATCGATGTTTAAGCCGTTGTGTTGCCATTCTAGTTTCTTGAACACTTCTTCCAACGCAGGAGTGAACAACTTCGGGGAAATTGTGTCCCCTTGTCTTACCCCTTTTTCTACCCGTATTTTGTTCGTTGAGTAATCATCGGCGATGTTTACTTGTAGTGTTGCATTTTCGTAGATGTGTTTCTACTAAACAAATGCCTCACAGAAGGCAAAATTCCCGAGACCTGGAAAAATGCTCAAGGCGACAAACTCAAAACAGAGAATTACAGACCAATAAGTATTTTACCTCACCCATATAAGCTGCTAACTAAAATTATTAGCAATAGATTAACAACTAAGTTCTACGAATACCAACCCGCAGAACAGGCGGGTTTCCTTAAGGATTATAGCACAATTGAACATATTCAAACAATTCGAACACTAATAGAAAAGTGTACCGAGTACAATGTCCCGCTACATCTTGCTCTTATCGATTACAGTAAAGCCTCTGATTCGACAGAACTTTGGGCCATCTTTAACGCGATGGACAACGCAAGAATAAACTCCCGATACAAGAACATCTTGAAATACATCTGGAATAACAAAGCCAAATCATCCTACTGGATAGTTGGAAAATTTTTAAGAAAGACGTGGCACAGTGCCGATTGTTATTTCCGGTGAAACTATAGATGTAAGTGAAGAACGCTGTGAAATGTGGAAGGAAAATATTCTATCAACTACTTTGAAGGAATACAATGGACATCTTCAATGCTGACGAAACGGGACTGTTTTTTAATTATCCTAATAAATCTCTGGCTTTTAAAAATGACCATTGTTTTGGAGGTATACATAATAAAGAGTGCGTTACTGTAAAGAAGCCCCTAAACGGTCAATATTATTGAACAAAATTAGACCTGGATAACCCAGACGGTGCAATATTTTTGCCTAATAATTTAGTTGATGTCTGATATTTCTATAGCCAACATGTTGAATGCCATGGAAGCTGGTTGTGGCTGTTCGAAGAAGAAGAAGAAAAAGAAGCGCAGATGGATGAAGGAGTGATTCAAAAAGAGAAATGAGTACTCATGAAAATTTATTAAAAGAACGGAGACTAAGTAAACCAAGTGATTTTAAAAACTTTCTGCAGCTAGACGGTACACAATTTGATGAACTGCTAAAAATGATTATGTATCCTCTATTCAAGAATGGAATCCTACTACGCAAGATGCTATAGTGCCGTATCTCCACAATCAGTAGACATAATTGTTATGGAAACTTCGGATTCATGGGCAACTTTATTTCTTAAAAGTACCATAATGTTACTTCTACTGCGGCGTCTGCCCCAGAACCACTTTTTTAGTCTTCTATGTATAGGCCAATGATCTATTAACTACCTACAATGGAGTAGGTTCTATGAGCGCTTTTTGCACGTATACCGGGCAGGCAGTTAACCTAACCCGTCGAACAGAGAAGAGAAGTCCCACTACATGGTTTACAATTGTCAAATATGTTCGTATGACAACCGGGACCGACGGTTTTACGTGCTCTCCGAAGTACGAACTGTTGCATATGCCACTATATTGGTCCACCCAACCAAGTACTGACCAGTACGGATTATGCTGGACTACGAATATCGTTTGACCGGATTTTTTTAGAATCATTTATTCAATTCAGTTTTGTACACAAATAATTAATTTTCTTAATTAATTGCTGTTATACAGCATTTTTCGGATATCTTAAATTTTCTTAATATTTGCGAAGCAGATGTTCCCATTGTTCATTTTTTGTATTCTATCACTATGTTGCTTGGACATTCAACAAAGCCGGCAAAGAATGCATTCTAAAATAAATGTTCTATCGTCTTGTTTTCCTTTGGTAGATATATTTTATCATTCGCGAAACTGTTTACTGCACGACGGTTGAGACAGAAATTAACCAATATTGCAAAATACTGCACACAGACGATGCAATTTATTCTATATTGGGCAATAAAAATCACTCTTTTGATTTACTCACTATACTGTACAACCTTTCAATAGGATACATACACAGTCAATATCATTGTACAATATAAAATTTTGCACAATAATATTGACCGTCTAGAGGTTGCTTAAGGCGTCGTTTCTAGTATGACCGGTACAAAAATTTTCTGTTGTTGGTAGAAACAAAAATACGCGTTGTTGTAAAGGCATGCAGTCATTAGAAGTCGATTACGTTTTTAATAAAAAAGCTTAGAAGAGAGATGTAATTTCTGAAAAATGGTTGTTAAAAAATTGATAAAGATGGTCATGGTCAAGTAGCAACGAATAATCGTGGTATTTACTGATAACTACTATGCCCATCTGCCGGCCATAGCAAACACATGCACAAGTAAATGAAAAAATATTCAAACTTGCATTCTTTCCACCAAATATGATGTCGCAATGGATACAAGTGGAATAAAAAACATCAAAATTCATTACCGGAAGAGGATTCTATTTAAGACCATTAAAGCAGTTGAACTTAATCAATCGTTGCCCGGATTAATATCGCAGATGGACTGCATCGCCGAAGTATCAAGTGTGGACAAATGATGTTACATCGTTAACAACTGCAAATTGTTTTTCAAAAGGGAGTTTTACTGCAAATTATACTCCCGAATGGAAAGCGAAAGACAATATCATTCTCATAGAATTAAAGAAAATCTGGGAAAATGTGAAAACTAACATCAATATTTCCGATGAAATTGAACTTCAAGATTATCTGCAAATTGATGGAAATCTTATAGTATATTAGTGTCCTAATGGCCAGGATTTTTTGACAGCGTCACAAATCGAAGACAAAGAAGACGATGGTGTGGTTTCCATTCCTGCAGAAAATGGCGTTTTAACTACATTTTTCACGATTCGGCTTTTAATTGTTAAGAAAATGTACTTTAAGCAGTATTTTCCAGTTTAAACAAGCGTTAAACATTTTTCGAACAAAAAATTAATAATGTGCATGTCAGCACCTACTTATAAATAAGTAGTTATAAATTTCTGCGCAATCATTGCTGGGGTATTTAAGAAGTTTTGACAACTTAAAAGTTTTGCTGTTCCATATATCGAATTTTCTATATAACGATTTTTTCACGGAATTTCGATATATGGCAGTTCAACTGTATGTCCGAACTTGGTGTAAGCGAGCACCGAGGAATGTACGAATACGAACAAACTGAGAAATGTATTACACAAATGATATTGTCCAAAGTATTGTTAGTTATCAGTAAGTAGTAGTATCAATCATGAGTCGATACTTGTTTATTCAAATCTTTTAAGTTGTTATAGTATAGTTTAAAAACAGGTGTCTATCAATGGATATGGCGGACCAATTACTGTCTAATAAGCGTTTAGGTAATGTGTTGGTAGAAACCTATATGCATTAAAAAATATATTTATTAAATAGCATATGTTTGCGGAAGGGAGTTCAAAGTTTTTGTAACCGCGCCTAAAAAATATAACCAACGAATTGACGTAGATCAGTAGGCTTTTAATGTGTTCCAAGGTTATCGTTCTATATTTAAGTATATTTAAAATTTTTACTGTTTACCCTTAAGCCTGCTTCTACTAGCTGTTCCACGATTGCAGCCCCAATTCCTGCACTTGCTCCTGTAACAACGGCTACCTTGCCTTTCCACCTTTCCATGGAAATTACCATCGTGAAACAATTTAACTTTTGTAGCTGAGAACAAAGCAAATAAAACACTACACGTTAGCTAGACCACACTCTCGCTATAATAGCACTCGAGCGATAATAGTTTTATTATGTAATAGCTTATACGCAGGAAACTGTATCTTCCACACCTACTACAATGGCGGTTAATAGTTTCAACTGTAGACATAGAGCGCTGCTGGTGCCAATTGTCTTAACAGCTGCGTTAGAAATGATCCTGACATAGAGATTGCAAATTTCAGCTAATTAATTGCATCAGGTTTTCATACGCATGAAAAAATTTTTCATAATGATATAAAAATAACTTTTAATATGAAAAACAATATTTTCAGTTCCTAAAAATTGCAGATGTGTTCTAAAACGCACCTATTTGAATATATGTTTAAACATGGACAGGTAAACGTAAATATTTAATAATAATTGGGTCGTTGACCACTTTTAAAACTATAGTTTGTTACGGGCCAAACGAGCTTTTTCGTCGACCTGCAACAGGAAAGATGGAAAAAGGCCTTCGGCTTAGCCACTTCCAAATCACAGCAGATTACCGGTTCTCGTGGAAGGCCGCGCAGCCAGCAGCTTACGGGAATTGGACTCACCTTTATTGTGCCTCCTCCTGTATATAAAGCTACAAATTTCATGCACAAAATAAAATTAAAATACACAGAAATAAAATATGCGGTGAATTTTAAGACAAATATAATTCTACTATTTAAAATTAGTGACACATGATACAAAAACAAAGATTACATTGAAAATGATATTTATAGTTTAATACAAGGGTAGTTGGAACGATCGAACCGAGGCTCACCGTCAGTGGCTCGCAATATTTACTTTACTAAAACAGATCTACGCAGCCATTGACGTCTGAGTTTACAAAATTTACAATTTATAATTGCACTTTACACTTAACAAAAAAAAAATGGTACTGGGGACTGAAGGCGTTTAAAAAAAGGTTCAGCACTTGAAACTTGAAAATGAAACCCGAAACAAGTTTTTCACAACACAATTAACAATTTCTTTTAACTTGATTTTCTTCGGTAGGGAGTAGAGAAAGAGGCAGGCGCAATTTGGGGTGTTTTGAGGTCTTGAAGAGGCAGACAAAAATTACAGGCACGCCACTGACGGTAGGAATCACGATTGCCCAGTAACCGCCAAGACCTTCTTCGGGAAAACGGGAAATTTCAAAACGAAACATTCGCTGCACAAACTTCCTAGTTTGTAGCAGCAGCGGCATATCCAGAGGGTCACAGTAAGGGTTTCGATAATAATCCGCCAGAGGCGATCGGCAAATTCGCAATGAATTGCGTTCCAAAGGTTAAATCCAGCGTGTTTCTTTAAATCCGATACTTGTCGATGGTTCTGTTCACCCCACGGAAAACCCAAGCCGCCACTATAGTATTTGATTTCGGCGCTGTGATGATCGCAAGCAACCGAAAGGAGATGTTAAATCCGACTGACGAGAAAACGCAATGCCAATATGCATGGGCAGAAAATATTTCACCACATTACGAAATGTGTTGCAAGAATTCTGGAACAATTTAACACGTAGGGCTCCCTTCAGGGGGAGGAAATTCTCAGAAAACGTCCACGCCAAGCGCGCAGACAAAACATTAATCGGCATTTTTTCATGATAACAAAAAAAGGTCCACCAAAACTGTATTTGGGAAATAAGATAGTAATCGGCTACAGTGCATGTTCGTGCAAGTTCTATTGTGATCATGCCTAAAGGGTATAGATTACGAAAACAAAAGTTAATAATGCATATGATCTTCATGAACAACTAAAAAAGTTTGAAACCTGGTTGGCATGGATTGAGTGTATCAAATAGTTCTTGTGGAATCGTATACCATTCCTCTTTGAGAGCAATTGTAGAATTTCAAATTCTAGAATTGTACGTGGTGGCATATTACGTGCAGCAACGTCTTCGCTGAACATTTCCAGTCGATAAATTATACTTTGGTTCACCCCAAACACTTGGGCAACAGCTTGATGTGCTCGTCCACCTTCCAATTGATCTATGGTTCTCCAACCTTTCATTCAGACATATCATGGCGGTGGTCCATACTAAATTGCATTTAAAATTAAAAATCACCTCCACCAAGAAAGTGAAAAAGTATGACAAATAACGTGTTACCGCACGCTTTACTATCTTCCAGCAACCATCGCGTTTCAATTTGCAAACAAACAAATGAAAACGCGACAAAGCCTTCGGTTTCTTGTTTAAAAATGTTGCAGTTGAAATGTAAAAGTATTTACAGGTTTCATTTTAACTGTATGTTTTTTATTATTAATCCTGGTAGTAGTAGTAGTACTAGAAGCAGATTATGGGGGCTAGATGTTCAACAAGTAGGGCCCTATGGACCTTTTTTTCTAGCCCCTGGCGTCCCTCAATCATCACCACTTTTCTCTCTTCCTCTCCTACCTCATCTGCCTCTCTCCCTCTCTCTCTCTTTCTCTCCCTCTCTTTTGCAAACCTTCCTGACATTCTAATAAATACCAAAATGCCGTCCATGCGAGGGAACGCAACTCTGCATTGTGAAGGCGTTGATGCAGCGCAAACTTTATGTCTCAACCGCATTCGCGCCTCGCATTCTCCTAGGAAGTGGAAGACGGTTTCCTCCTGCCTCCGCAAGCCTGACATGATAAGTCGTTTTCTACAACTAGGCGGCTTAGGTGTCTTTTGAGCTTACAGTGACCTGTGAGGATTCCTATCAATAAATTGAACTCATTCAATTAGCGATGACATGACCTGTAGCTGTGAAAAACTCAGAAAAAGTTCCGGTCCCAGGCAGGTTTCTCCGGCTCCGAGCTTGGCAAGCTCACCTGTCCTCACCTATCTCGTTGTAAGGGATTTCACAGTGTCCCGGTACTCAGATTAGTTTTACTTTTTTAGCGTTGTGAGTTTTTCAAAAACATGTTCGCATTCCTGGCCGAGGACTGAGGTCGCCCTGGGTGAGCTGATGGCTTTAAGCGCCGCTTGGCTGTCGGAGGAGATGTATACCATTTGCTCTGCTCCCGACCCAACCTCTGCGTTCTTGGCCACCCCCAGGATGGCATAGACTTTCGTCTTGAAAACCGTGGTCTGCTTCCCAAATGCGAAACTTTCTTGTAGCACTTGGTTCTGTAAGTATGCTCCGGCTCTTGCCGACTCTCTGCTAACTACACGCGACCGTCGATGTAGCAGACTAGGGAGCCTTGTGGGAGATGTACCTCGTTCCACTCCCACTGTTCCTTCTCAGGGATTGTGAGAGAGTATTTCCTATCCAGTCTTAGGCAATCCTTCGCTTCTATCATATTGCAAGCATAAAAAGAGAGTTTTCCGCTATCTTGGTGATGTCTGCGTGACCTCTGCTAGTTCATTTGCCTTGCCATGCCAAAGAGTTAACAGCCCTAGCAGTACTTCTAGTGCGGCCATTGGGTTGTCCTCATTGTTCCGCCGATTCACAAGCAGGCTGCTCTCTGGATCTTAGACAGGGTATCTTCCAACTTGCGTACGTCCAAAAGGGTCATTTCGTCCAACTTGTGTACAAGGGTCGGGTCGCCTCGCGAGTCATGTAAAAGTGTAACGATACATATTCCAACTCGCGTACATAAACAAAAGGATTAAAAGGGATTAAAATTAAAAAAGGGGAAGCCATCATCGATTAACAACATCGAATAAACAAAGAAGTTGTGACTAGGTTGTGCATCAAGGAAAAGACTTAGACAGCCTAAGGGCGGGAGTGATCTGATGCACATTTGGCCACTAGACTACCGAGCCATACTGTACTCTAGGTCTGATTACTGCCGTGCACAACCAGTGGAGAATTCTAGGGCTCTGGTTTTTCCCACTATTTTGTCGATATACGACTTCCAGCTTACTGTCTAGGGTCACCCCCAAGCACTTGACTTCCTTCGTAAGTGCCAGAATCTCTTAATTGTTATTAATTACAAAAATATGTATTGTTATTGTATAATTAATGTTGTTAAATATCCGTTCGTTGTTTTGTAAGAGAGGTTACACTTGTATATATATATATATATATATAT
>JABXWE010021888.1:0-34529 GCA_014611495.1 Limonius californicus | reverse complement strand
GTATTTGATAGACAAGTTCCGTTGGTTCGTTATTTTATTTTGACAGTGTTGTCACGTTGGTCAAGTCAGGTTTAGTTCAATGGTTTGCTTTTCAGATGTTGGCTGCAAGAACGAAATTTATTTACTTATGGGTATAGATGAAGAACGGCTACTGTTTTAAGCAAAAATCATGTTGCTAAAAGAAATTCTTATAAGGACGTATTTGATTGGTTGCAGAATTTAAAGAATCTGCATCCATGGTCCGTGGCGTAGAGTATTTAACAAAACCGCACATATTTTGCGATATAATAACGCTATATCCAACTCAGTCTGCCCACCAACTTTCCGCCGCTATTGACATTTCAATTTCCAAGATCCGATATCTCACAAATTTGATCCAATTAAAATCTGACGCCCCCTAAAATTAAATGCAGATCATATCCATGGCAGGCGTTTGGATTATCGCCGGCATGATTACAACGCCAATTTGATAAAAAATGTATACTTTTATGGTGAACGCACATTTTGCAAAGGTTTGTGTTAATATACGTTATTGCCTCAGGGGCCCAAGAAGATTAACTTATGAGCAGGAATGTAAGGATTTGAAATTACCGATCTTCTCCACCTACAAGAAAGCTTGAACGGAGAAATGTACATACACATGGTAAGAAATAAAATAGAAGAAATATAAATATAACCCTCTAACAACTGTTAGGAACGTTTACATTTGTGTAAAGGACAGTTGTATTTCCAACAAGACACTATTTCTCGGTATTATGTGACACAAAACCCAACCACAATTTCTATGGGTTTTGACAAGTCGAATATGTCAAAATGTATATAACTGCCAAGAGACGCTTGCATGAAACATAGAAGTGAATTTAAAAATGTATTGTATTACTATCTAGAATTTAAATCAGATCGTTTGTAAAAGGACACCCAGTATATAACACATATTGTGATACATAAGACCAAATAAAATAAAATAAAAATAATTTTGAGAAACTGACACATAAGAGAAAGGTTATAAAAAGATTTTAGAATTTGCATGTGGGTAAGTATTAGCGGAAGATGTAAAGATGAAGCTAAAAAACTTTAAATATCATTAACACACTATAAAAACACTTAAGTGTAATTTTCCATTTTACTGCAAGTTGTTCCAAAACATGCGCATAATATACGCGACAGAGTATGACAAAGCAACATGTTAAAATGCAAAGTATTCCTCGGAGGCTCTGATCTAAAGATATGGAGGCCCAAACTGGGCAAGTTGAAAACCATAAATTTAAGAATGCCTAATAAATTTTTAAATTAAAAATATTGACAACTGAGTACCGTTATAAAAACTAATATTCCATTGCAAAAAAATCATACAAAGGCGTAGTAGTATTGAAATATAGCGTAAAATAAAATTAACAATTTTCCTGTAATATTTTGAATTATTTCTATGCCTTTCATCAAATTCTGTAATATTCAAATTGCTTTGATTTTGATTTAAATCTTAACAGTTGTTCCGTTTCGTAAGTTTTAGTTGATTATTATTTTTATATGCTGCTCATATTTCATTTTTAATGTGTTTTGAAAGGCTTGAATTGGTTCTTACATCTTTGATAAACCACTTTTTGAACACCCTATATGAGTATTATACGCAATTTATTTATTATTAATTGTTGGTGCTTAGGTTCATATTATAGTTTGTACAAGTTTGACACTGATTATTTAAACATATCACTTTTATATAATTACAATTTTATATTTGGACAACTTCAATAAATTATTATTTATTCCTAGTTGTTTATTTATAAATTTAATACTCCATTTTTAATTTCCTATCAAAATTGCTCTCGACACGGAACACATAAGATTAATATCCGTAATGAAGTAGCAAAATTGAGATTTAACCAATTATATTTGGTTTGTCGCTCAAAGTTACAAAAACAATCATTTGTTAAAGCTGTTAGTTGATTAAAACTTTTAAAAGTCACTATGATATTTTTATAAAGTCATAATATATACAAAGTTGGAACAAAACTTTCCATATTACTATGACCTAAAATATTTAGAATAAGAAATACATTAGGAGGTTGCTCATTACTATAAACATTACTATAGGCTGATTATTTAGATATTTATTAGGTATTTAAACGAATAAGTTTAATTAAATTTGTAAATATCAGTTTAATTGCTTGATTAATACATACAACAAAATAATTATACGTTAACTGTTATTGTTACATAAGCTCCTATACTTTTCCGCTTATTCTTTGTTATAACATCAATAGTCAGTGTAAATAATAAATTAATTATCTGCAAATAACGTGCAGGTTACATGATATCATTGTGCGCCTATAATAGAAGAGGTACGCGGAAATTGTGATTGTACTAATAATGTCATTACATACCTGTCTCTATGTGTAATACGGATGTTATTATACAATAAACAGGTATGTGTAAATAAATCTGATTTCACTAGCAAAATGATAAGTGTTTAACCACGAAATTTATAAATAGTATTGGCAGCAGAAAATTGCATTAAACGTAACGAGCTATTGGTATCCATGAGGGAGAGCGTCAACAGCTAATTTGTTAAACACGTCGAATACGCTTCGAATGTGTTTTTGTAAACAAGTGCAATATATTTTGAGCAGTTTTAAATTCTGCGTTCAACGTCTGTTTAACCTTCGCATCTTATAATATGTCTATAAACAACCCTGGTCGTATAAATAGTATTTTCATAAAAACGCTGCCGGCTAGACTAGCTAATAATAGTCAAGAATGGAATTTTAGTTTGGGGTGCACTAAAACTGAACTGTTACTTTTAGACTGACAAGTGGATGAGGGAGGAACCATAAACAAAATACATATGCAGTTCTGAAAATCCAGGAAGACTGTTTCCCGAATTTTCCTACTTCTTTCCGCTAGTTAATAAATTCATTTTATTATTGCTGGAACGATGCTTTTCTTATAGGGTACTTTTCACAAAATAGTGCAGTAAGTAACTATAATCATATTACTACTAGACTATACATGGTAGTTTTGCAAGAGCGTGGGAAACTGATTTTATTTTGTAGGTACCTTAGTAATTAGCAACCAATCGTAAGTCGGCGTAATTATTTCTAAATATAAGTTTGTGATACGAAAAATTTTGAATGAATACATTTAAATAGATACGTATCATTTAATATCCATGTTTTTAGGGAAATGATCATAAGAAAATGTAGGTTATTATAAGAGCCGTGCGACACGCAGGCTTCTGTACCGATAGATACGTATCGGTTATTTTGTATAGAAACGTATCGATATATTGATCTATTGATACAAATCCTAATATCCATATACATCGTAGTATAAAAACGTACAGTGTTGAGTCCTGTTGTTCTTTTATATTCTATTTAGGCTTCTAGGCCGTTCTATCCAATTTATAGCGATTCTCTTCATCTTTTTATTTTGGTCGACCTCTTTACCTTTTTTCTACTGGCGATTTATTCTGACTAGCGATACTATTCGGATTTTTTCGTTCCATGTTTATGTCCTCACCTTTATGCATTCATTTATCGCCTGTCGCTAACATTGTCGCGACAATGTTGAGTAAATTCTTCAATTTGGGATCTAGATACAGATCCAGATACAATTAATAAATATGATGTAAATCCAGAATCAAAGATTCACACCGAAAATGGATCTAGGATAAATATCCAAGATCCTTAAAAAAATATCTGGATCTTCTACAGATAGTTCTACATTTCGCAATTTTTGCCGAACTATTTTATTTACCTCTACTTTTTTTATATGTACTGTGGTGTCTGGAAAGTCAAGAACACGCCAAGGTCGTTTTTATGTCTACTATACTGACAGTGTTCTATTCACTCTGAAGATGCAAGCTGCAATGTCTTGCGAAACGTTAGTTTGTATGGGTTCACAAACAGCTAACAGGCATAAGCCGATTAAGTATTTATTGTCCTGCCAAACAAAATACATTAAGATTAAATCCTTGTCCGCCTCAAGGTTTAAATAATCTAAGCATACGGTCCTGTTTAGGCAGGCAGGTCCTACGAACAAATATTGCTCAAACTTTTAGAGCAAATGCTTGTAAAGGCAGACAAGCTACAGGTCGGTCCTTAGCTGATAATGATGGGGGTAGTTCCCAAATTACGAAGCGTTCTAAGTAAAATAAATTGTAATATTGACAGTTCGAGAAACCGCGAAAGCCTCAAAGAATATAAATAAAAAGACAACAAAAAGATTTAAAATAATTATGTGCGGAATAATAAAGGACACCTTGAAAAGTAAAGCCAAGAGTCGATACATAGCTTCGACTATACAAAACGAATATATATCAAGAGCAGAAATGAATTTGTAAAGTTTTTTAAAAAAAGTCAATTAAGAGAATAGACGAAGAGATGAAGAAATAATGGGAGATTTATTCAATGAAAGAGAAATTGGTACAATAGAAACAAAACTGGGTAGAACATCTTGAAAGAATGGCTAATTAAAGTAGTCCGAACAGAACATTTCATCACAATCCGAGAGAAAGAAGTAGGAAGAAGGAATAGGCGCAGGTCCGAGACCTGACCTATAAATGATATGATGATGCTGATGATTATGATGATACGATCGTTAGTTACAGTTTACTATTCATAGAACAGTTTAGAATGCAAGGTAGCAATTTTATAATATGTTTATTTACATAGTTATAAATTATATTGTAAATATAATTACAAAATCTACCAACATCATTTATAGTGAAACGATTATAAGAAGAAGTTGGTTATTACAAGAAGAGTGGAACAGGAAAATATTTGTATGGATACGTAATATCGAGACGGGTTGTCGTATCGACTTATCAACATGAATACTACTGCTATATTATCGTCCTCTCGATATATCAACGCACCGAACCAGGCCTTTTATATAGTAATCTTTAGTTGGATATAGAGAATTATTAACAATCCTCTCAGGTGTACCTTAAGCGTTGCTATGTTAATGTTGTGTAACATGCTAACCAAATGGCATCATAAATATCTATGACGCGCACTGGTTGATTCGTTGCTCTGATTGTATAGTTTTACTCACGAACGAATTACAAATATGTACAATTAAAATCCATTTGCGTATTTAATTTCTAAAACTAAGAAGTAGCCATGGAGTATTTAAACATTTACTGTAATACAACATTCCTGTTACAATGCAAACGTTACTAGTTTCATAAAAGTATTTTGCAGCATGGGAATCACACGTAAAAACTTCTGTGACAGACATGCCGAATTGTGAAAATCACAAAGAGGAAAACAAGTGCAGACCGGGTAAATATCGGAGGCTGTTGAAATGCAACCAGGTGCAGGTAGCGCAGCTGAGCGACAGGTGGCGTGGAACAGTAAGCAGACCGCACACTTCATTAGCACTGCTGTACTGATCGTTATAACTCGATTAAGTGTTTTATACAGTTTCATACATAAACTTCAATAATCATCAGATTTTATATGCTGCTAAACTTTAACAATATGATGAAATTAGCTATTAATCTGCATACACATCCACAATTAGGAACATTCATTGGGTAATTATTTGAAGTAATCTTGGATGGTATGAATAATTATTACTCCACTAACTCATAAAAGTTATTAATAGTGGAATTTGCAAATGGTAGTTATTTCAACTGTCAGTCCTATATAGAAGAAAATCCTATTCGACAAGACTGTTTAAATATATAGTGCGAGCTATATACATAATTACCTAAATCGGTCTTCTCAATGCAATTTTATTACTTTTTGTAATTATTATTTATTTCTTCTATGGTAATTTATAAATTAATTTAATTCTTTTTTTGGTTGGCTTTTTTGTAGGCCATTAAATATAACACAAATATATTCAATTCCATATTCTTGATAAACGTAATAGAAAAGTTCTTAGAATATATTATTCAATACCAATGATTTATCCAAATCAGGCATTTACAAATTAAAATGTTCACATTGTAATTCGACGTATATAGGCCAGACAATTGGAACTAATTAAAATAAAACAATAAAAATATAAATAACAAATTTCTGAAAAATTGATTAATAGGTTGCTTGTTGGTATGTCAACATTTTGAAAGAAACTAATTACGAAATAGAGACCCTAGCGCCATCTATTAAAAGTAATAAGAACTACAACCTGTACGTGTATTATAAACGTACAGGTTGTAGTTCTTATGACTTCTCACAGATGGATGTATAGTTAGCTCGTGGCAGCAAAGAGCGTTCTAGAATAATCATGTCTCATTACACAACGTATCAACAACGAGAAAATTTGAGTAGCTATTTACCTCGTACATATATAGGGTGTTTATTAAACATGCGGCAAAAATTCAAGGGATGGACTATTCTAAGAATATTTAGTCATTTAATGATTTTTGAAAAGCCGCATTGTTTCGAAAATACAGGGCAAAAGAAATTTTCGACAATAACAACATTTTATTACCAATAATTACAGGTAAAGTTTCTTAATCTACAAGAACTGTTGAAAATGACTACCTTCAACTACGATGCGAGAATCCAATCTGCTCTTCATGACTGCCAAACCCTTTCAAAACACCAGGGTCGTTTCTTATTGAGTTACACCCAGCAATTATCCGATTTCTTAAATCTTCCACATTTTCCACTGGAGTAGAATAAACTAATGACTTTAGATGGCCCCATAGGAAATAATCCAGGGGGTTTAAATCCGGGGATCGAGCAGGCCATAAGTGTGGTCCACCTCGACCAATCCAGCGATCTCCTTATGTTAAAGTTAAAAAACTCACGAGCAATCACACTAAAATGCACTGGTGTACCATCGTGCATAAACCACATTGTATTTCTTGTTACCAATGGTACATCCTCCAGAAACTCAGGTAGAGTCTCTTCCAAAAAGTTGCGATATAGCTCGCCAGTAAGTCTTCCTGGTAGAAATACCAGTCTAATTAGCCAGTCACCGACAATTCCAACCCAAACTTTCAACGAGAACTGATGTTGAAAACGATCTTCAAGTACCTCATGTGGATTTTCTTCAGCCCACACATTGTTATTGTGAAAATTCCTTATTGCATTTCTTGAGAAATTCGCTTCATCGGTAAAAAGAATCAGCGTTAGTAGTTGAGGGATTTGAACCAATGTGTGCAAAAGCCATTGACAGAATGCAATACGTGGAGGAAAATCAACAGGAAGAAGTTCCTGAACGCGTTGTATGTGGTATGGGTACAACAAATAGTCCCTAAGAATTTTCCAAACAGTCCCACTACTTACATTCAAAGTATTTGCAATTTTTTGAGTAGAAGTACATGAATCTTCCTCTATCATGCCCAGCACATTCTCTTCTACTTCTACCGTTCTTACTGTAATTGGCCTTCCTTGTCCTCCACTTCGTTTCAATATGCCTGTTTCATGAAGACGTTGATGAATACTTTGGAAGGTTTTTCTATCAGGAACATTACGGTCAGGAAATCGTTCAATGTACAACCGCCTAGCTTGTAATGAATTGCCATCAGCAAGTCCATAAATGAATTAATGCATGTTAGTCATCTCGGCGTTCATATAGCGATTCATGATAGAGGACTTCACTAACAAATGTTTAAGTATTAAAGACAGAAAATACACGTCAAACAGCCAAACGTCAATTAGTCTCAACAAATTCGACATATACAAAATGATCAATCACGAGACGTATTCAAATGAAATCCACGTTTAAACTGATTTTCTTTTTAATGTTTGCACTTGCCAGCTGTTAGTGCATAAAACAGCCGTTCTTAATAATCGGAATGTTGTTAAAAGATAACAACGCATTTTTAAAAAATTTTTATACTCCGGAAGCCCAGTGTAGTACGCCATACTTTTATTTTGGGCTACATTAATAATTTGAAAAATATCAAAATTGGTTTTACGAAAAATTTTCTCGCCCTGTATCTTCAAAACAAAATGGCTTTTCAAAAATCATCAAAGGACAAAATATTCTTAGAATAGTCCAGGGAATAACCCCTTGAATTTTTACCGCATGTTTAATAAACACCCTCTATAAGAGCGCGCGCATTTCGATTAGAGTCAGTACAGTTAAGTTACATTCACACAAGGGTCACAAGTGTGTGCAATATTTACGAGAGTAAACCACGATGCCAGACAGTGAAACTAAAACTGAAGACGACGGTTGTCATGAAGATGATATTGGAAATATGGTCGGCCTGGCGACCACTATGCCACTTGATAAGAAAAAACATCTTCTGGAAAATGACTGCGTACCTTCAAAGAACCACGATTTTGCGGCAGATATCAAACACCTCAAGAGAAAATTAAATCATCAGTGGGTGGACACATATTTACCATGGTTAGCTTACTCAAGGCGACTCAACGGTGCTTTCTGCAAATATTGTGTGTTGTTTCCGCCGCCAGCCAGCATGATGAGAGGTGGTTGGGGTTCTTTCATCATCAGACCTTCTGATTAAGTACAAGGACATGCACGATTATTGCAAAGCATATGTACAGACCGAAGGGCATAAGGCTGCAATGGAATCTGCAAAATCATTCATGGATGTCGCTCGAGTGGACATCCTACTTCACCAGTCTTCGCAAAAATTAATAGGAAAAAAACAAAAAAGTACTGTCCTTAATTGTTTACGGCGTCATTTTTTCTGACACACATGATTTACCTCTTAGAGGAAAAATACTGAATGAAGGTGTTCTTATAGACTTATGCCGTTTACGCATCGAAGCAGGTGATTCACAATTAAAATACCATTTTGAGCATGGACCGAATAATTGATCTATGTGGCACTATAGGGAACAAATCGTCACAAGAATTAAGGATTAAGCAAGCTTACGCTTAAAACATTCTGGCTTACAAAACCGCGGATATTTCGGGCAAAAAACAGCTGTCTATGGGATTACGTTTCTTCGATGAAAAGGCCAACACAATCGAAGAAGAATTTTTAGGCTTTGTAGAGCTTGAAAGGCTTGATGCCAAAAGTATTGCGAAAGCCATTTTGTGACAAATTTAAAGGAATGGAATGAAAGTACTACATCTTGTGCAACTTTGGAAGGCATCGAAGGAGAAAGGAAATTGGGGTTCAAAATGTGGAATGAGGTAAAAGAAGCGCCAAATATCATCGAAGTTTTAAAAAAGAGCGAATTGATTGATCCAACCATTAGAAAGGCCCTACTAATTTTGCTTTGACAGCCCTGCACAACAAGCACTATAGAGGGTTCATTCAGCTCCCTTCGTCGAATTAAAACATGGCTTAGAAGCACTATTGGAGAAAATAGGTTAAATGAGTTAGCCATGCTAAGCATTTATCGTTAGCAACAATTAGTGGAAGCTGTAGTTAGAAAATTTGTAACTAATCCTCTCAAACTACTGTTCAAAAATTAATATTATCAATAAAGAATGTTTTTCTCTTGTAATTGTGTATTATTGTATGCCCTCTCCCATGAACCCCCTACCCCTATGAAAGAAGAAGGATTCAGAAAGCTGCCACCCCCCCTTCCGTTGTGACCTGGATACGTCCTTGTACATATTACTACAAGAATCAAACTACGTTCATCAAACCATATCAAAAGTGACGGTACTATACCTACACTTTTTGTTTACCTTGTATTGCTTTTGATAATCAAACTTTAAACATGACACCAGGCGTATCAGCCTAATAAATGAAATACGAACTGTTAAACTGAAGTAAAACCAACAACAATTAATGCAGTGCACGCCGCTTATTGGAATCTCGGATAATGTTACCATTGGGGTATTGTTATCACCTTCGCGAAGAACGGGCCGGACATATAAGACTACTTAGGAAAAACATCTTTTATAGTAAACATGACTTCGCTTTATGGTATCATTTTCTTCTTAGGACTGTTTCCGTCCACAAGCCGAAACCTTGTTTGTATGCATTTTTTATCTGTATTTTCAAGCTCGAGTGGTATCGGACCTCTCTCTTTCTCTCTTTCTCTCTTACTCTCTTTCGTAAATTAACAACCTACAGGTTGGTTGGCAGCAGTTAATTGAATTATTCTATTCTAACCCTTTGCAATGGCTGACATAAAAAAACATGTGACCTGCTTCAAAGAAAAAAATTAACAATTTAGCACAAATGATAAATTGTTGAAACTAAGCCAGCGAAATGCAGCAGCACAATTAAACATTTCGCAACCAGTTTTGTATAAGATTTTTCAAATAAACAATTTGGCATAAAACAGTTGCCTTGATATTTAAAATGGAATTTTAGAAAATTGTATTTGTTTATCTATGTTAAAACGTAATCGAAGAAATTTTGTGGAATATTAATTAATTGGTAACATAGAAGGTTCATGTACTGTTTTTTTTTGTAATTTGCAACTGTTTTCTCTACACTTTAACATGTAAATATACGTATACGATAAGCCAACAATTTAAAATAATTGTTGAAAGGTGAAAATTTCGAGATTATAGTTCATTAGATTGCAGACAGTTAAACCGACTATATACAGTGCGTTCAAGAAAAAACCGAAATGCATGGGAATCGCGTACACAGTAAGAGATAGAAATTGAAAGACTAGTTCAGTAGGTATCTCAAGGACTACTAGGATCTACATTTAAATTCTAAAATTTTTATTAGTTTTCAGTACGTACTGAAATATTCAGTTTTTTGTTTCTTTAATATTAGTAATATCTCAAAGACATTGTTAAAACACTTTTTATGTACATTTCTAATATTTCATTATATTTGTATGCTAATAATGTTTAAACCCCTTTACGACACTGCTTATAATAAGTAAATTATTCACAACTATTCAAAACTTCAGAATTTCGGTTCTTTCAGATTAAACTGAAAATTAAGCTATATCATTACAATCGCAACGCACATTACTGCAGTTCTTCATATGCTGAACAATTCGTCTGATTTAACTGAAACTTTATCACCCGCCGTTTGCTAGATCCCTAAGCAGCTCATAGCTATCCTCAATTTACTATATGCTCTCGTTTAGCCACATGTCCATGATTATAAGCACTAGTTTGTTTGGTTGTCGGCTAAAATGAAACGGTATTAGAACTGGAGTGTATTAATAATTGAGAAAACATTGCAGAATACAAATAATTATGAAACAACTGGCAAAATATAGTTTTCGAATGTATAACAATGTGTTAAGCAATATATTACAACACATATCTGACTTTTGCCATTCCCAATACCAATATCAGTTTGATTTAAGTTCCTAGCTGATTAGGTACCATGGAATTAGGTTTAATATAACCAGATAACCTCCAAATTCCAGTTTTAGCAAAAATGCATTCTACAAATTCCACCTTGTTTTTTCTAAATTAGCAGATCGGGTGGAATAAAGTTTTGCTGAACTTCTTAATTAATATTATTGGACGAGTTAACAATCTAGCTGAATTAAATATGGAACTATTATGAAATGTGCGATTCGGTTTTATTTTCGTGTTGCAATATGATTGATCAATCTAAGGCAATTTGAGTTCTAATGCTAACCTTTGAAATAATTTATTAAAACAAGGAAGTGCTAATCAATTCGTAGTTAAGTTGCGCAGTTTTTCGAGTATCAATTGGTAGTGAGGTAAAGCTAACTACAATAATAATGGTATTTATTATGATTATTTGTATAGGCATCGGACTTAAATAGTTATTCTCAAATTTAATACTGGCCGTGGTAAAAGAAATTTGATGTATATGTATTATTTACCGCAAAATTTTTATAATAAATAGTGTTCCTACCTGTTACCTTTGATGTTATGGAGTTAAAACCAGAAACCTTACAACATTATAATCATAAAATGAAACATAATTGAAAATATGCTACGTTTCTTTTTCCAATATGTAGTCCGTGTTACACCTACAGGATCTGAGATTCTTGAAATAAGTTCATACTTAGAAATTAGATTATGCAGACGTGCCTCTTACTAATAAGCATTACCACATAATAACACATAACTGAATTTGTAAACAGTTTATTATTTCGTTGGTTGACTAAAACGGAAACATATTTAGGAAATGTAGAAAAAATATTTACACCTATAACAGTAGAATATTATATATATATTTTTTACTGTTAGAGGAGTTAATAACATTTGCGCTTACTTACTGTTTTGGAGTACTTTAGACGTAAGTGTATACATTTACATTTCCAACCTACATAGAAAATTTCTATTGTTCTCGCATTTTACCATGACCCACTGATAGTCATGGTCATGGTGTTATTATTAGTATCTGTTGTTAACAAACTAAATAGCGTCACTAATAATTTTGCCAATATGCAAATATTTTCGCCTTGCAACTAGTCATTATCAATTATTCAGCTCTGAAGAATATCTTCCAAGTGTAAAAATTTCTAGGGCCAAATAATCACGAATTTAACATTTGGAATAAAAAGGTGAGCAAACATCGCCGCTTAATTTCCTAAATAAGGTCATCAGAAAGTGCGCTCAAGAACGAATAAGTAGCTGGTAAGTGTCAAATCTTGGGGAGAGACGCAAGCAGGTGTGGGGCACCTGGGGCACCCCAAGCAGGAGGCCAGGTGATCCCCACACGGCACGAGCCTCGCAGCTGCCATCCAGTTGTGCTTCGCGGACTACTTTTTGACATTTGTCTGCCGGAACCGCCACTTTTTGTAGCAGTTGCTATTGATACGTCGTTGTTTGTTTTAATTTAATATCCGTTATATTACTCGTGATGTTCAGTCACCAATCAAGGTTTTAAGAAAGTCGTTTACGCAAGTCCCAAGCTGTCTTAGCTATTCGATTTGCATAATCTATTTGTGTGTACCATGCTCATTTCAATCGAAAGTTCATTCGTCTGACTTTGAAAACGTATCTCCTTCGAAATTAGAACAAGAGAAAACATCCAGTTCACAAAGAATGTGGGAGGTGAACGAATGTGGCGGCACAGTTTTGTCTGGTCTTATGCAATGAAACTAATTGTTTTACCTAATAATGAACCTTAATGCAATACCGCTTTTGGCAAAACTTCTATGCTTCTAAGTTTTGCAAACGACTAGATATAAACTGCAATTAATTTTTACACGGTATTCCTTATTTCTGTTCATGTGGAGTACTCACATTAAATAATTTTTATAGTAGCCATTTTAATTTAGTTTCGGTACTACTGTACATGGTGGGCAATTTATCATTAACAGAAAACACAATAACATCATAAATGATAGATGTCACGTCGTACCTTAACTGCATGCACCATAACCTAACATTTTACAACAAAGCAGCTAGTCGTGTAATTTCCAAAATGATTTGCATTAGCAGCAATAAAATGCTATATTATGTAAAAGGATTATATATTATGAACCGCGAAAAATAAAAATCTTAGGTAGATATAAAAATAAGCAAACGCTTTTATTACCTATAAAAGTTGTTGACAGCAATACCTATTAGGTCTGGAGTCCACTAAAGGAACCTTTATGTCTTCACAGCCGACCACTTTTGTTGTGTTTTTATAAATTTTATCGATGTGTATACTACCAAAGCCACAATGTTATGTTACATGGTTAGGTTCTTAGTAATTATAATATGAAATTGGCAAAAGGAATATAAATAATGCGTGTTACGTTGATAACTCTACACCAATACCTTAAAATTAAAATGACCTTCCAAGATTCCTGACGAAATTCAAAGTAACTTGAGAAATACATCATATCAAAATAGTTATAGAGAATGCGAAGGAAACCAATGGTAATTAACAAACAAACAATAAACGACAAATTATGGATACTAATAAAAATAATAGACAAATTATCACTTCATACTATCTACATAATTAAGCTTACATTTTTATATATTTACTTAAATAACTACAATTCACAGAATAAAATTTAATCATCTTGATGTCTTCTTCTTCATCTTCTTTATAGACTATATCGTGTCTGTTTTAGATTGTCACTCCAGCATTTTCCAGGTTGACCAGTGGGTTTTTCCTGCTGAAGACTGATGTTCTGTATGTTTTGCTATTTCAAAGTTATTCACTCCTGTAATGTGTGCTTTCTATACTTTTTTGCGATTATCAATTCAATTTTCAATTTGTTCTATGTTGCACATTTCTCTTATATCCATCCACGTTACGTTATCTGACCAGCCTGGTTTTATTTACTATTTTTTGTAAATGTCTTGCAGACGGATCCATCGACACTTACCGATATTGTACTCACTGTATGACTTTGTTCTCTAACTTTTGCCTGCCAAAACGGCTTATTTTGGTGTCCAGATCCATCGTTCTTCTGAATTAATTTAATATGTTTCTTTTTCAGCACAAGCACTTATCATTTTAGCCATGCATACACTTCATTCTTCATTGGACACATTGCCTACATTATATGCAGCATACTCAATACTTTGATCTTTTTTAATAAATAGTATTCTTTTTTCTTGCAGCTTTTTAGTGAACATCTGTCTGTATGAACGGGTTCGCTCCTATTCTTGGCAGTAATTTTTATAGCGATTTAGAAGATCCTCCATTGATACAAACATCGGTTTAGAATGGTAGTTTTGATAGTTTTTCTATAAAAGCATTTAAAAGCTCGAAGTCCGTAATTTTGCCAGATATTGACAATTTTCTTTTAGAACGGACATCTTGTTGAGGAACTGTTTTCTACAATGTCTTTTACATTCTTTTGTTTTTCTTATTTTTGAAGCAGTCCTATTCGGTATGCCCAAAATACCCATAAAAGGTACTACAACTCGATAAACCCAACTGTATTCGAGATAATTCAATTATTTTGAAAAATGGAGTTATGGAAATTTGGAAATTTTGTAATAAACTACTCAAAAATGAATAGGGATATTGTAATATAAAGCTGATATGTTTGTATTTGGCGGCTAATAGTGGTTTGTTATTGATAAAAAACAAAAAAACAATCGAATCCCGTCTTCTTAAGATCATTTTTGTTTATTTTTTTTTATTCGTGTGTTACATTTTTGTTCTTAATAATAAACAAGAAGGCGTAGAAACCATTTAACAATAGAAGAACAAAATTAGCCGTTGTTATGCACAAAAGAGTGGATCGCCAGGTCGACATTGCTGACATGTTAGAAACCACGCAGAGCGTAATTTCACGTGGCGTTTCGCGCCGTAGTGAAACAGGTACGACTGCAAGAAGGTCTGGAAGTGGATGTTTTCGCATCACAAGACCGCGTGAGGATCGACTTCTGGTAATTAATGCAAGAATGCATCCCTTTTCAACTGCTCGACATCTACAGCAAGCGCTCCAGAATGCCACAGGAAATCGAGTCTCCGACCAAACTGTGAGAAATCGATTGTTTGAGGTAGGACTTACCTCATACCGCGCCCTGAGACGCCCTGCAAGAACTGTAGCTCAATGAAGCCACCGGGTGGAATGGTCAAGACGTAGGCTTCAAGAAGCTATATGATGACATGATATACTGTTTTCGGACGAGTCCAGATATTGTCTCAGCAATGATAGCCGGCATCAAAGAGTATATCGTAGTACCGAACATCGTACCTTACCTTAGTATACCCAACCAGTCGTTGTCTTTGTTGGTGGTGGTCTTATGCTATGGGCTGCAATTTCTTTAGGGTGGCGTACTGACCTCCATGTCTTTAGTGGTACACTCGTACAAACGTACCTTACTTGTAAATTTCATGTTCATTACTAAAAAGACGTTACATTTTGTTGTTTTGGTAGTTGTTTATTATAAATACAATGGGTGTTGCCTGTAAGTGTCTTACACTACAATATCCCTATTCATTTTTGAGTAGTTTATATGGATTAAATTCGGAGCGTAGATTTAAGACAACAAGATGATAAAAAAATACATATACTACACATTTGCTGGCAACTCGATTTTTTATAATAATTGGATTACCTTGAAAGTGGTTGAGTTTATCTAATTTTAACAAGGGGACCTTTTAGCCCTTTTGCACAATGAATAAGATTATTTCGTCAAAAATAAGACCAGAAGAATGTTAAACATATTGTAGTTCGTAATCCTCCCACTTGAGACACTTCTGGCGCACTTATTAAAACAAAACTAAACTCTAATTTTCAACCTGGATGTTGCGCAAAAAATTTCAAAACATTGGTCCAAATATTACCATAATTATAGGCTAAAGGTTTATATGAACTTTTTTCTTATTTCGGTGTGGAGAACTCGCTGCCTACGTTTAACTAACTATTTCAGGGCCACCTGGCATATTTCTCACGTTACTTTGTATTTCCGCAGGTACTCCTGTAGGTCATGTAAAACTTTTAATCTACAGTTATCAACACAATATTTATATTCCTTCCGCCAATTTTATATCCTGTGAGTTCTATCTATCTATTAGTTCATCTCAGAGAGCCCCTTTTCCAATTAGAACATGTTCTGATATTTCGGAAGTGTTGTAGTATAAGTTCTATCAAGGTGGTAGGTATTTGTCATTCTAATAATATGCCTAGTACATTCTTATGCTGAACTCAATCGAATGATTTTTAGGTAATTTATTTTTTCATAAATATGGCATCGAAACATGCCCTTTTATTTCTACAGCCTTGCTGTTCATCGTTACATGCTGTCAGGTTCATTTTTGTGGCTATTATTCTCAGTGTAAGTTTTAGCTTAGTATTTAACAAATGGAGCTTTTTTTTGGCTTTTTCAACAGAATCCATCAAGCAAAAAAGGCGTACTACAAAGTAAAATACCCGATAATATCAAATAACGTGGCACTTGAAAGAATAATATATCTAGTGAAACCATATAGTTGGAGCACAGTGCTTCACGTTACAAAAACAAACACTAGAAGCTTTAGAAATGTGGGGCCACAGAAGAATGATGAAAATAATGTATCTGTTCACATTGTTTTCATCATTCTTCTTCAACAGATAGTATAACAAACGAAGTTCTAAGAAAATTACATGAAGGTAAAAGCGTGTGGATGCTCTTAAGGATAAGAGAAGATAGATTAATAAGGTGTATCATTCGCTCTAAAGGATTCTTAAAATCATAACTACGGAAAGAGGTGGGTGGAAAAAACGCTAGAGGAAGACCAACAATGGAATATACAGAAGAAATCCGGAAGACCGCTGAATGAAAAAGTTGTGATGATCTCAAGACACTAACAGAAAGGCGTGAAGAACGGAAGTCTGTTCTTCTTCGAGTACCGACTCCATTCAATGAAGGTGGGTAACAATCACAGCCTATTCGTCCCGGTGATGTGCAGCTCTAAACAGCGTATGCGCGTCTACATCTCTGATATTTTTTCCTTCTAATACCATTTTTATCTTCCATGTTAATTCAGAAAGTGATACTTGATGTTACGAATGATATGCCGAATGTAAGTAGTCGTACTAGGTTTTATTATTTGCGGTGATTGTCTTTCCCTTGGCATTCGCTTGAAAACTTCATTATTGGTCATATGTTTCGTCCAAGAGAAACCGAGGAATCTCCTAAAATCCCACATCTCAAACCCTTCTAAGCTGTTTAATACATACACGCCTTAAGTGTCCAAATTTCGACTCCATATATCAAAACAGAGTGGACGTAGCATTTTACTAACCGATATAGTACGTCAAGGCTTTTGTTACACAATAAATCTGCTACAAACCAGTCAGAATGATTTATAAAAAATATAACGGGAAAAATTACAGTGGTGTGACAATGTCCTATATCATTTGAAGCATTGGGGCAAACTTTTATTAAAACGATATTTTTATCTTCTTTTAGCCAATCATTGTAGATACCCACACAGATACCAAAACAGATAAAATTTGGGCTTGTTATGGAAAATCATAAAACAATTATTTAAAACTACGAACGTTCTATTGCCATAAATTGAAATAAATCTAGCGGTATAACGGTATAGAGGACTCGTATTAAAATAATTTACTTCAATGTATTTTGTGGCATTTATCATCTCGACATGCATTCGACCAACTCCTTCGGCAGACTTGTGCCCCCACACCATAACAGAGGTTGGATGTTTTACTGTTTAAAGTTCGTTTCTTGGTGAAGATTCTTTCCCAGGAAACCTTCTGACATACGTATTACCAGCATGATTATTGATATTAAAGGTGGATTCATCACTGTACTGGTGTCCACTGAGGATGTTCCTTCGCCTATTGATTGAGGTTGAGTCTCTGTTGCTCGAAAAGCAGTGATTTTTGTGCGCTCTCCATCTTAGGAGTTCAAAATTAAGAAGTTTTCTTACTACAGTAGATGTATACAAATTCATCTTGTGACTATAAATTGATCAGTTTTGTTAAATTGAGTTCCCTGTCAGCCAGAATCGTTCTTCTTAAAGCAGCATCATTTCTACCGGAGGTTATTTTTGGTCTGGCAGTCAGCGGTTATCTTCAATTTGTTCATTTTATTAGCGATTTCGTCGGTGGAAGTTCCTGCGTTATGATGGAAAAAGATTGCATACTATTTTTCGTCGCATTGCTTGCTTGCTTTGAAAGAGCGAGATCTAGGACGCGGTTTTCCAAGCATCTCTATGCACTTAGGCCATATAGACCATTGTACACCCTAACTAAGAATTTTGCCTATCTGAGGTAATTCCAACTCCAGGCGTGATTTTTATCGTGTCACACATCGCAGTGGCACGGGACCTACGGCTTTACTTCTTATCCGACAGAAGGCACATTTTCAGATTATTCCCCGCTAGAAAAATCTCGCCGACCTCAGCCAGGTTCGAACCCGCGTCCCTAGGATCTAAAGGCAAATGCGCTAACCACTAGACCACCGAGGCCGGCTTTCGTCGCATAATCTGATCTGTTTCTTCTACTAGGACGAGGTACAACTTTGTTGACATTAAATCTCCGTAAAGCGTACGGTATATATAATTAGAATATAAAGGATATTTCTCATATAAATGAGTTATAAAAGGGTTTTAAGTGATTTCTAATAAGTTCATTATTTTTCCGAATAATAATTAACTGATTAAGAAATGTAGGAAACAGTTGCTATTTCAATTTTTCAAAAGATTTTCAAGATCACAGTAAGCACATAAATTAACGACATAGTAGAGATAAGATATTTAAATTTATTTTTCAGAAATTAATTCAAAAAGTTAGGTTAAACACTAAGCAACAATTACACCCTTTGGTGATGCCGCACTTTTGCACACTTCTGAATTAGGTACTTGTTATAAATGCGTACTATATTTACATTTAAAAAAGATTTGGTTTTGGAGAAGACGGTGTTGAATCTACTAAAATATATCAAGACATCCTTACATAAAAATTGTTATATGCAAATCTGCAATCTGATAGTTTTAAAGCAAATAATGTTTGTATGGCAAGTAAGTAAATTGTAATAGAACTGGTCATGGGGAGACCCAATGCCATTAATCCAACTGCGAAATATTTACAAAAGTCAAAGAACAGCTTTACTTCTTTAAAAAATACTGTATGAATTATTTATTAATTTAATACGAGTGCCAGTTAATTACCATTTGAATGCACGCGATCAAGAAGTGTTTAATAATACTTCTGGAAACTAATCTTGTTTGCGTAAAATATGCTTGCTTGTCAACTTCTCGCTCGAGCTCTGTCTGTTTATAGTCGCAATCATTTTGAATCTCCAATCCTGGTCCGTCTAGATAATTATAACATAATCTGATGACAGAACCCGTAGCTCAATTCACAAGTAGGCAAACTGGTTTTCTTAGCAGAAAGACAAATTTTCGAGTTTTTAACTGAAAATTCCCAATTTGTCGAAACAAGTAAAAAATTTAAACTTATTAGCTAATACGACTTTTTAGGAGCTTTTTTATCGCAAAACAGTATAACTTGGTCTTGTCCAGGTCGCAAACTCATTCATACCATCCACCAGATCCGTTTCAAATGTCATTATAAATGCAATTTAGGAACCGCCTACCACATTGACAAACAAATAATTTTGATACTATATTTGCACATTGCCTGTATTCAATTTAATATTCGTAGGTGAATTAAGACCGCCTATTTCTTCATATGGCCTATTTGAATGCCACCTGTTGTATTTTACTGTATTCTGCCTGATTGTAATACCTTTTTTAGGTGTCATTTCGGATTATCTTTAATCTTCTAAAAAATTCTAACCAATTATCTCGAAGCGCGTTTGCGTATCAGATGCTTCACTGCGGATATACGGTCAAGCTTCGCTGACAAGCTCGAAGATCTTCAATAAAATTATATAAAGCCATCAACAGCTTGTTTTCGAGTTATTGCCCAACTTCGGTTGTTGTGGTGTCTTTTATTATCTTAGCAATAAAAATATTGCACTAATGGACGTTAAATTTACCTACACTCGTGTAATTCGGTTGTCGGTTTACTTAAAGGATGTAGTATATTGCATTAACTACAAAAATAACATATTTTAACGAAATTCCAGTAAAAATATACCTCGTGTTTGATCTCTACATACACTCACCCGCACAAAAATTAAATTTAATTAATTTTAAAGTTTATTAACACTGCTTTCAAGACACAAATAAAATTTTAAAACAGTAATATTTTGGTTATGTAGCAAAATGGCGTTTAAACAATAAAAACACAAACAATTCTTATGCCAACAATCAGGAAAAATTTTTCTATAGCGTGTATTGCCTCCACGTGCATTAACAATTGCTCGCATTCTTCGGGGCATCCCTAAAATTAAGCGTGTAATGTCTTCCTGAGGAATAAGTTCCCATTCCTCTAAATTGCTTGCCGCAACTTATTCAAAATCATAGTAGCAGGAACACGACTTCGAATTCTTCGACCAAGCATATCCCAGCCATGTTCAATGGGATTGGTATCTGGACTTAGTGCTGGCCACTCCATAACAGGGATATTAACTTCGTCCAAATATTGTTGCGGTGTGAGGTCTTGCATTATCATGCATCAAGAGAAAGTTATCTACAACAAAAGGAGCATATGGAATAACAAAATCTTGAAGAATCTCATTAACATACCGGACATCTGTCAGGGAGCCTCCTGGAACGATGTACAACTCTGTATGTGCCCTTAAAGAAGTTCCAGCCCAAACCATAACTAAACCTCCTGCTGACTCTAGGGCGATAGATGGATTCAGAAAATTGCTCTCCTGCTCTTCGCCATATTCTTTTACGGCCATCGGGAGATCGCAAGGAAAACCTGGACTCGCCTGTGAATGGAACTTGCCTCCATTCATTTTCTCCCCAGTTTATGTGATTCCTGGCAAATTGAAGTTGCGTTACACGATGACACTTTTTTTTTGTGGTATGAGGGTTAATGCTCATGCACAACCGGCTCTTTTCTATGTCCGGGTAGTGCCGGACTCGCCTGTGCATAACACAGGCGCCTACCGGCTAAAACCCCCCCTTCTTTCCATATCCACCGCCCCGGAACCACTCGCGTATTACTTCAGGGCGGGGAGTTTCTATTTCTTTCTATCGTTCTCTTTTGTCTTTCTCTTTTCTAACAATTATGTTGCGGATCATATTTTCTACCAATCTCCATTTTCCCTTATCCCCTCAGTTCGGTTCCCAATCTGTCCTCTGTCTCTGTTTTAATTGCTCTCCACCGCTTGCATCTGAATATTATATGTTCCGCCGAGTCAATATCTTCACCACAGTATCTACAGTTCGGTGTTTGTGCTTTGCCAATTCTATGCAGGTATTCTTGGAAACATCCATGCCCTGTCATCATTTGCGTTAAGTGGTATCCACTCTGTCCATGCTCGCGGTTCACCCAGTCAGTTATATCTGCCATTAGCCTATGTGGCCATACGCTAGCTTCACTGTTGTTCCATTCGGCCTGCCGCCTTTCTATGGTCCTTGTGCGTAGTTCTTTCTTCTCTTCTTTGCTCTTGCCCCTAGCCTGGACTCTTTCCTGTGCTAGTAGTTATTGGTATGGTTCTTGCAATTATCACACTTGTTTCGTAGGAAATAGTCCTGTAGCCTCTTGCTATTCTAATAGCGAGTCTTCTGTGAACAGTCTTCAACTCGTTCCTGTACTTCTTAACTTCTATTGCTTTAAGCCACACAGGAGTTGCATACAAGATTATGCTTTCTGCAACTGAGGCTAGTACCCTTCTTTTATATTCTCCTGCTCCTCCTAATCTTGGCATTAGTCTTGCCAGTGAGCTCGTTACCTCTCTGCTTCTATCGGCTATTCTGCGTATGTGGGCTCCAAAGTTTACGTGTTTATCGATAGTCACCCCTATCGTTGGCTGTGGGATTATTATTGTCCCATCAAGTTGGAATCTTACTGTTGTCAGTCTACTCTTTCTTCCCGTAATTAGAATAGCCTCTGTTTTCTGCGCTGCTAGTTCCAGGTCGTTGTTTGCCATCCATCGTCTTATTGTTTCGAGG
Source organism: Limonius californicus (assembly GCA_014611495.1). Taxonomy (NCBI): domain Eukaryota; kingdom Metazoa; phylum Arthropoda; class Insecta; order Coleoptera; family Elateridae; genus Limonius; species Limonius californicus. The sequence continues at coordinate 12,292 of JABXWE010021888.1, read as the reverse complement.
GCTACATTTGCAGTTATCTCCAGTTCTTCCTTTGTCTTTTGTGTTACAATTACCGCTAGGTCGTCTGCGTATGCAATTGTTTCAACACCTTCCGCCATATCTAGCGTGAGCACCCCATCATACAGTACGTTCCATAGCACTGGTCCTAGAACTGATCCCTGTGGGACTCCTCCGGTGATACGCCTTGTTTCGCCCTCCTCATCTATTATTTGCCTATCTTTTAGGTAGCTTTTTATGATTCCTGTTATATTCCGGGATATGTTCCTTCTTCTGAGCTCTTTTACTATTATCCTCCATGAGTCTGAATTGAAGGCATTTTTAACATCTAAGGTGATAAGTGCGCATAGCTTTCTTGTTTTGAGGGGCTTTAGTATCTCCTTCTTTGCTATTTTGACTATTTTCTCTATATCTTGAACTGTAGATTTCCCCTCCCTGAAGCCGTATTGGGAGTGCGACAAGTCTTCTCCATCTCTAAGTTCTCTTACTAATCTCCCAGCGATCACTTGTTCTAGGAGATTCCCCATTGTGTTTAGAAGACATAGTGGCCTGTATGATCCTGGTTCATTTTCTGGCTTGTTTGATTTCTTGATTAGCACCAGCCTCGCTATTTTCCACTCTCTAGGAAACTCGCATGTTCTCATTATCCCATTTACAACCTGTCTTATGTGTTGAGGGAGTTCTTCCACTACAATCTTTAAAATGTCAGTCGGTATTCCATCGGGTCCCGGGGATTTGCCGGTTTTCATTTTACTACTTGCCCTTCTTATCTCCTCTAGGGATGCTTCCTCTATTTCCTCATTTTCTCCTTGTTCGGGTATCCAGTTTATGGCTCTTCTTTTAGGGAAAAGTTCTTGAATTACCTTTCTTCTAACGTCTGTAGTTATATTTAGTGGTCTGGGCTTTATTTTTTTCATTGTTATTTTATACCCATTTCCCCAAGGGTCATGTTCTATGTCTTCGCAGATATTTTCCCAGCCTCTCTCTTTCCCTTTTCTTACTAGAATTTTTAAGCACTTCAGTGCATCCTTGTATTCTCTGTGTGTGTTGTTCCTGACCTCTTGGGACGTCTGTCGACTTCTTACTCTTGTCCAGCGTCTTCTGAGTTTATGTACGCGTTCACGCTCTTCCGCTATATCTCTTGACCACCAGTCCTTTGGCTTGTGTTACCATCTTGTCCTTTCTTTGGCATTGATGTATTACACGCGTTTGTTATTTCTTCTATTATTCTTGTAGGTGTTAGTCCTTCGTCTATTTGCACTTCCCTTGTTATCCTCTCTAGAAATATTTCTTTATTGAGCTTTCGGAGGTTCCATCCTAAGTGTTTATTAATGTTATCTCTTTCCCTGTCCGGATTCCCGACTTCATAGTATATATATTGATGTAGGGTCATTGTGCCTATGTCCAGTACTCTCCAATTCTTTATTTTGGGAGCTATACTTTCTGAGCCCAGGGTTATATCTATTATCGATTCCTGGTCGTTCCTTACGAAGGTTGGGGCGTTTCCTACATTTTGCACAGTCAGCCCATTCTCTGCCAGCCAATCTGCCAAGATCCGTCCTCTTCTATCTTCTCTGTCGCAGCCCCGTTTTGGGGATTTGGAGTTTAAGTCCCCGGCTACTATTAGATTTACTTGCGATGTTCTGACTTCCACGTCTGGTCTCTTTATGTATGTCTCGTATTCTTCCAGGCTGCAATTTGGTGAGATGTAGCAGGATATTATCCTTACACCTTCTATGTCCATCCAAATATATCCATTGCCTTTTCTCCTGTCTTCTACTTTAATATTTCTGTTTAATATTATAATCGCTGCATCTTCGTTTTCATCTGCCATCCATGGTCCTTCCCTCCGAATAATTCTTTTGTTAGGTTCGCTCACTATTAGTACATCTACACCTAGTTCTTTTGCCGTTACCTCCATTATATCATGTGCGTCGACACTTCTTCAAACGTTTATCTGTATAATTCTAAATTTGGGGTTGGAATATTTACTCTTACCGTATTTTTATCTGTTTTGTAGTGGATGTCAGAGTATTCATCTTCACTTCCGTTTTCTTCAGCTTTATTTCTATCCGGAATTTCCTTGATATCTTTTCTTTGCATTTTTATTATTTTCACCATTTGTCTGTATTTTGGGCATAGCATCGAGTCAGTCCTATGCCCTTCTACAGAACACTCTTCGTAGTACGCTGTGTCAGTACACTCCTTTGCTATGCGTGTTTCCTTCCCGCAATTATAACATTTCTTCTCTCGTGCTATCTCCTCTCTACATTCTCTAGCTATGTGTCCCAGCTTTTGACATTTGTGGCATCTCGTTGGGGTTACCATTTCCATCACTTTGCATTTTAACCATCCAATGGTTATGTTGGTTCTCTTCAATAGGATGTCCGCCTCTGTTGTAGGTAAGGTTATTTTGGTGCTATACTTTCCTATTTTATTTTTCCTTATCTCCCATATATTTATGTCTTTTGTCTTAATCTGAAGTGTTTCTATTGCTTTTAATATTTCTTCCTTTGTGCTGGTTTCGTCCAGGTTGCTCATAATAATAGTTTTAACTTTCTCGGTTTTGAACACTTTGACCCTTATATCCTCTTCCATGCAATCCTGTATTGCCTTTTGGAATTCTTTCGTACCCGTTTTACTATGCACCACCAGTTTAACTCCTCCTTTCTTTGTTTTATTTACGTTTCGGATATCTATCCCCAAGTTTCCTGGGTCTATCTTTTCTTTCATAGTTCTGACGATATTGGCGTAGGAGTTGCCTTCAGCTGTCGAGTTTACTATCATCACTTCCACGTCTTTCTTCTTCCTTTTCTTCGTGACTTCTTGCCAGTCATCTCCATTATCTTTGTCTTGCTGTGCTTTTTCGCTTTTCCGTCTTTCCCTATTTTGGTAGAGTATTATCTCAGCATTGCTGCCTTTTACAGCCCATTCCATTGCCTTCCTCCACATATCTTCCAGCAATTTGTCTACTTTCAGTAGCGTTTTCCGTCCTCCCTTACTTTCTATCTTAGTTTCGAGTTTGGTTCCTATTTCGCACATTTGTGTCCATTCTTCATCGCTATTGCTTCTATCCTTGTTTGTTCCTACCATACAGTAGTTTCTTATCGTTTCTTCCTGTTGTTCTAGTCCTTCCATTTTTATATTATTGCTGTTTCTTACACATATGATATTTTGCTGATGTATTTGTTTTGTTTGAATTAGTTTATCCAAACTTGGATTTGTAGCTCTTATTGATTGAATTAACTCGTTTCTCGTTAAGTCCTCCATGTTCATTATAATAGCGGTGTCCACATTCTGCGCCATTTCTTTACTGTCTCCCCTTATTACTTTTATTTGCCTATACACCTTTTCTGGCCATTCTTGTCCACAGATCTCGTATAATTCTCGCGGCGTCTCAGCTTCCTGTATCTCTTGCTGTAGTCTTTTAATGGTTTCCTTCTCGTTAATATTTTTCTTTTCCCTAATATAATTTGGATCCCATTTTCTAGTTTGTGTCTCCGCGTTCCTCGCACTTCTTTGCTTTACTCTTTCAGTGGCTGTTTCTTCGTTAATGTTCCCAGCTTTATGGCAGTCTTCTGTTTGTGTTTCTATACACCTAACGTTATCGTGACGGGAGCTTTCAGTTAGCGTTCCTCCCATTCCCCTTTTGATCTTTTCAAAACTCTCTGTGGTTGTTTGTAAAGCAATCATCTTTAGTTTGGTTGCTTTTTCCTTTATCTCCTTTTTTGTATTTGGACTTTCTTTTACGATTTCTGATAATTTCATAATTTCCTTAATTATTTTCTTAATGTTTTTTCTAGTCTTAGTATCTCCTGGATTTCTCCTTTTGTTTTATTTTATTTTTATTTTATTAGTAGCTTTTTCTCTTTCGACCCTTTTCCTCTTTCGAGCCTGTCCCTCAGGGGAGTTGTTTTCGACCTCAATTTCCTCCTCTGCTTGGGTATTTGTTAGGTCCTTCCTCTCCATCTGTTCAGGAGATCTTCCTATGCTATTCCTCCTTGTATACTGTTCTAATACCTCTCTTTCGAATCTTTCCGTCTCCATTCTTCTTTCCTGTTCTTCCTCAGCATCTTGATATAAGATTTCTTCCATTGTGATTTCTTCCCTAACCTTGGGATCCTGCCCAGGTGGGGTATACCCACAGGGAGGGATCTCCTCCCCGCCAACAGGTTCACCCGCTGCACCGGGATATGCCCCCGTTGGACGGATGCTTCAACGTCCGGGGGCTCCAGGCCCTTACACGCAAGCTTTCAGGGCTCCCGCGCCTCCGACAACGCGGGCACCCTCCAAGGCGCTCGCCAAGCAGGGGGCCTGCGGAAGCTTGACTCCGTTTGGAAATAGAGGTCCGCACGAAGCTACACCCCGCAGCAACAGCACCAGAACTTCAAATCCATCCAAAACCAGTTCACGTCCGTTTCCATTGCCGTCGTCTTCACTCGTAATCCTGAGTAGGAGTCCTAAGAGGGTACCATCAGCCGGGCCAGCTGAACCCCTGTTTTTTTAAAGAGGTGTTACTCCTCTATCACTCCCCAATTTATCCTGGCTTGTGACAGGCAGAGCCCGGGAACCATTCTGACGCCCGGGATGGCTGGCACGATGATGCCTGAGAAGTTCTGGATCTGTAGCATATCTGCAACTGGTAAAATTTCTTTCTCCAAGTCGCTTACGTTTACATCCCGGATGTGATGAAGACGATTTCTGAGTTCCACAGCTATAGAACGACGATTTCGCAACCTGTGTAACATGATAAGGCGGTCATCATGGGCGTTAGTTCGTCGTTGAGGGCCAGTTCCCCGGCGTCTTGTGTTGGCACCAGTTTTCAAAAAACGTGTATGAACTAGTTGCACACAGTACTTTTGGATATTCCATATTCCAAAGCCACAAATCGCTGACTTCTTCTGTCTTGAAGTAATGCAACATAGCAGACTCTGTTTCAAGGTTTACAGCCATAACTGTGAACGTTAGCAAACTAATCTGAGCTTAAGTTTGTGTCACAGTAAAAACAATTGAATATGCCAAGATAACTTTGCACAATAATTGCAAAAATTTCTGCGGCCATTATTTTTACCCAAATGCAACGTATATTTAAAACCATGTAAAGAAACAATTTAAAAACAAATTGATAGCAGTTTTTTGTTACAATCGAATCTAAGCAGATTAGGAAAGAAGTTACATTTTAAAAGATTAATGTTTTTTATTTTATAACTAAAAAATACCATTTACCTAAAAAGTGGGGTGGCCCGTTTTTCGTGCCGGTGAGTTTAAGTAAACTTTGGTTATGGTTTTTAGTTTAGTTTCGTTGTTTCAAAGTATTTATATTGCTTGGCACTGGCACACTTCTCTGCTGCGTGATTCTCATCAGCGATAAAGTTGAAACAAAGTTTAAAATAAATATGCAATAATAGAAATGAATTAAACTGAAATTATTGTTATAACTGACTGCAATGATTACACCCAAACTTTAGAAAAGGTAAATCGATAGTTAATAATAAAAACGTAACGAGAAACTAATTACGCCTTTAACGTAAAAATCTTCCCTAAAATTATAGAAACCAACAAACTAAATGCTGTATTTTCTTTTTTAATGTTGTTGAGCTAGTTCAGCAAAGTATTTGCCATTCACAGCTGAGCTAATACTAGTCACTGCAGATTAAGCACTAATCGGATTAATAATTCCCGTCATTAATTAAATCTGAATCTCCGTATTTTCTGTTTCTTTTTCTAAGTGGTGCTTTGAGTCTCTGGACAAAATTTAACTTTTTCGTGAGAACGTTTAATATTATCCTGGGCACTTCATTTTGAATGACTTGAATTTTGTTAATTATACATTATACATTGACATTATACCAAACTGGGGATCCATAAGTTAAGATGGTAGAGTATATGGGTGTACCACACCACGTTAGCCTCTTGTCAAGGTACACTACAAGGTATTTAACGGCACTGTCGACACTGTTCCAAGAGTTGACTTGATCCGCAACCTTTTGCAATCTGCTACGTGTAAAGACTTTAGCTTCGGATTTTAATAGGTTCAGTTCAGTTCAGTTCAGAGCGAACATTAAGTTTTGTTTAAAATTGGGGAAAGCGGCCACGGAGACATTCGAGATGTTGAAAACTGTGTACGACGATGAGACCATGTCCCGTACTCGCGTTTTCGAGTGGTTTGCCCGATTTCGTGAAGGTCGGCAGGACCTTTACGATGATCAGAAGCCGGGTCGTCCGATCACAACGAGAAACCTCGTAACGATGGAAAAAGTCCGACAACTTGTGGCGGCTGATCGACGACTGACGCTGAGAATGATGGAGCAGGAGCTGAGTATTAGCCGTGAAATCATTAGAACCATTTTGGAGAAGGATTTGAAGAAAAGGAAGGTCTGTGCCAAATTTGTCCCGCACAATTTGACCACTGAGCAAAAAGCGAATCGAGTGGACACCTCCCGCGACTTCATTGCAACAGCCAACAGTGACCCAAATTTTCTGGATTCAATTGTTACTGGTGACGAGTCGTAGTGCTTTCAGTACGATACAGAAAGCAAGAGACAAAGCATGGAATGGCGATCGAAGACGTCTCCCAGGCCAAAGAAATTCCGTCTCCAAAAATCGAAAGTGAAGACCATGCTGCTCACTTTCTTCGACAGTCAAGGCATCATTCACAAAGAATTTGTGCCACCGTCACTAGCCTGTACTGCAAGGGTGTCATGACGCGTTTACTAAAACGCATTCGACGTGTGCGGCCGCATTTGGCAGCCTCCGGCAAGTGGCACCTTTTACACGACAATGCCCCTGTGCATTCTGCCTTGATTGTGAAGACGTTTTTGGCGACAAGAAATGTCCCATCTTAGAACATCCTCCCTATTCGCCGGATCTGTCTCCAGCGGACTTCATGCTGTTTCCTTAGCTGAAATTGACCCTCAAGGGAAGGCGCTTTGATGACGTGGAAGACATTCAACGGAATGTTACCGCCGTACTAAACGTACTTCCTGGCGACAAGTTTAAGCAGGCTTTCCGCGACTTGTATCGTCGAGGTCAACGGTGCATAGAAGTCGAGGGAGATTACTTCGAAGGACGCTAGAGGTTTTTTCACCTATGGCTCCCTCACATGCTTTGCATTTGATCAATCCCGTTATATATTTGTCCGACCTCGTAGTAAGAACTAAGCGTAATAATTCAGTAGATTTACTAGTATTACTATAGTAAATTAAACCTAACGATATTAAAATCTTTGTAAAAGAATTAATTTTACGTATTTTCCACTATCAAGCTGTAAGTGGTAAATACAGAGAGCAGTAGTAGTAGCTTGTAGTAGGTACAATCTTATTCGAATTTAACGTTAATTTCGTACCGTATGCTTCTGCTACCTACTCTGTCCCTTCTTGTTTGGTCTACCACACGTCTCCGGTATTTTATTTCTGTAGCTAATAATTTTGATGTTTGTTTGTCCAGTATTGTATTAAGACTCTGCGGAGTTTATTCTTGTAGGTACATTCGTGGTTCTATATAGATGCATTTTTGCTTGTGCGCTTAGCTCCTTTATACCTACTAAGGTGTTGTAAATTTGATCATTTATCCTGATTGCTTTACGAACTTTATGTCGTGCCTCTTGGTCTATTCGCTCGGCAGTGCTGATTACAGTTCCCAGATATTCGTATGTGACATGTCTATATTTTCACATTTTTACAACATCTATTCTTATTTATACCTCTAGCTTGCGTTCATACTTATATTAGCCTGCAATTATGGACATTTCATGCTGTTAGTAGTATGTCATCCATTACATACAATCTTTATTAATGTAATATCCCCCCCCCCAACACTAGCGCGTGCGTGTACACACATGTAATACCATAGGAGTAGAGTTTAACCGTCTTCTTGCTTGACACACCTGTCCATACAAAATTCAAATAAAGTTTTTCCACTTCATCCCACTTTAGCAATTACATTGTTGTTAATATCTCTTTCTAGTTTAACCGTTTGTAAGTAATGTAAGTCTTTGCTCTTGTCCATTCTGTTCATGATTATAATTCTGAAGAAGTATATGAAGTCTTATGTTTGCTATATTGATCGAACAGCGGCTTGTTCTTTTCGTTGTGGTACCGTCTATTAAAGTGACTGGACTTACAGGCAAATTGCTCTATAATTATCGAATATTGTAGAGTCTATGGGAAAATACCATTTAAAAACATATCGATGACACCACAAAGTTGATATGATGTTAAAAGATGGGTTAATCTCTATTCAAGTATCATGTCACCAAATTATTTTTGCAATCTTTATATTTTCTGAAATGAAATACGGAATTTATTCAACATCCTATCAACGATGGGTTTAAATCATTAATTAGCAATTAATAATGTTTGAAAAATTTTGCTGTCAAAATAAAATTAACTTGATTTACAATACCTTAGCGAAACTAATAACAGTAAATATTTGTTTTGAATTTATTGTTACTGTTACAAAGTACAAATTAATGTACAGAAGGGGTTTTCTTTGATAAAAACATATAATAAAAAAGTTTGTTATAACTGGTAATGTTCCTTCGTAATTCTCTTGCTTTTTGTTGTAGTATTCATGAACTATTTTCCTATTTCATTATACTAATAAACATAATTGTCACTGTTAGGAAGTTTTACTTTGGTACGTTAAAATTCTTTACCCTGTTTGACGACAAGTGCGTTTTCTAAGCAAATGAAATGGTAGATTGTTCTACATCGTCGACAACAGTCGTATCATACTTCATCATACAATAGTTTTACCTTACTGTTTCAATGTTGAAATTTTTTAGAGTTCTCTAAGCGTGCGTCGGTGAACTAAGTCATTAAACTTTTGAATAGCTTGTTTTACTGATTGTGCAGGTTTTTGATAACAGTATTTTGTCTTCTGTAAAACTAGTATGTATACACAGCAGCAATTTATGCAAATCGTGGTTCGGAGTAGTTCTGTGGTTGGACACTAAAATGAGATGAAGAATGTGATAAGAACTAAAGCCTGCGTAGGTGCCGGTTTTTAAAATCGCTTTCTCTTTCTAACAGCATATAACGTGATACTCCGTACAGATACCGATTTACGATTTCTTTACATTAATTACATAAAAGCGTTTAATATTATTTTTTGAAATACCTAATTACTACTTGAATTCGTTTTGGTGTAATACAAATTGAGTATACAAAGAATAATTAGTTTAATAGAGGTAATAAATTCATTATTTTCCACAAACTATATCTACACTACTACTACATCGGCACTTTGTCCATAATTCTAAGGGGAACAAAATGTAAAAATTAACTCGGAAAGCTATAAATTAACTAAAATTTAATTTGTCAAATTGCTAATTGAGTAATTAAGTATAGAGTTTGGGCAAGTTTAGGAAATTTAAAATAGCGCATTCGCAACATTTTATGTCTATTGTGGTTACCATGTATAACAACGAGCTACATTCACTGTAAGTTCTATGTTTGAATTAATCACCGAAGTAGTTATCAAGCAGAAACGCGGACTTCTGGTGCAAATTTGTGAGACACCACATCATCTAACAGAAACATTATATTCATAAGCTCCTGCCCTCAATTTGATTTGGGGATACTGAAAAGTTGTAAGTATTCTATAAGATACCTTAATCTTCCATACAAATCTTGTTTTAATGATTAGTTGGTTATAATACGAGGTGTATTCAATGAAACTCATCTTTGATTCATAAAAACTTTATTCAACAATTTAATTACAAATAATTACCGTCACAGTTCACGCACCTATCCCATTGTTTTATTAACCGGCGTATACCCTGCTCATAGAATTCTTGTGGCTGCTGATTGAAGAAGTCTTCCAAGGCTATCTGTACTTTTGCGTCAGACTCAAAATGTCGACATTTTAACGCCTTTTTCAACGGTCCAAAAATTTGGAAATCGCAAGGCGATAGATCCGGGCTGTAGGGTGGATTCTCTAAAACCCTCCATTTCTTTCGTTGAAGATTTTCTTTTACCACATTAGCAACATGAGGCGTAGCATTGTACCACGCGTGAATTTTCCTGGACATTTCCGTCTTATTGCTTGATGAAGCTTGTTCAAAGTTTCACTGTACAGATTTGCATTGACATTTACTCCAGGTTCCTTAAACTCCATCAACAAAGTCCTTCATGGTCGAACAAAAAAATGTTAACATCACCTTGTCTGCAGAAGGTTGTGCTTTAAACTTCTTCAGTTGTGGTGAACTTGAATGTTTCCACTGCATCGGCGATAACTTACTGGATGGCTCGTAGTAATGGCACCAAGTTTCGTCAACAGCAACTACTGACAGAGGAAAGTCATCACCATTTTGCGTATAGTCTGTGAGGTGTTGCAGAGATAAGCAAGCATTTTTGTTCATTAGACAAAAAACGAGGAATTCATTGCGAACAAACCTTGCTGTAACCCAAATTACGAATAATACTATGGACAGATCCTACACTCGCACCAACAATTTTTGAAATTTCTGTAATTGAAATTCGACGATTTTCTCTAATAAGGCCTTCCACACATGCCATATTGTTTTCTGTTAATGCAGTACATCGTCCACCTGGTCGCGGCTCATCCATAGTACCCTCTCTTCCATTCTTAAATTTTCGGCACCTTTCCTTCACAGTAGGGTACGCAATACATGCATTTCCATACACTGCTTGCACTCGCGTATGAATTTGCAATGGCTGCACACCCTCAGCGCATAAAAATTGTAGGACCGCACGCTGATCAAACTTGAACGGATTTTCAGCAACAACCGCCATTTCAAAATCGAAGTTTTAAAAGTCAGAATCAAATTCAAACGACGCCAGAAACTTATTAATGTGTTGCTTACAAACACTACTAACATTAACAAACGTCGTTTGAATTATTGCATTTGTTTTCAAAACTAAGTTGATCAAAGATGGGTTTCAATTGAACAAGCCTCGTATATATCATATACAGGGTGTCCGAAAAGTATGGAATATCGTATATATCGCAGTAAATATGCATTTTATGAAAAAATGTTTTTTATAAAAGTTGCTTAGTGTTTTGTTTCACATTACAGGGCAATATTAAATAACTATTATTTAAAAAAACAAAAGCGCAACGAATTATACTTCAATTTTTTTTAATGGAAAGGTACCCCTTTATTGTACTCATTTGATAGAGAATTTTTTTCTCTTTTCAATGATGTAGATCTATATTATATAAAAATTCCAAATTACAAAAATTATCTGCAAAAATGTTATACCCTTATGTTCCCTTTATTGGTTTCTATTTCCTGATTTCACCCCGAAAATTAGTTGATGTTTATTAATACCTTTTATATCCCACAGTGCAGTGTGCGTTGCAGTGGCGTTTCCGCGATTTAGTAGAGAGGGTAAGCTATCTCATTGCCAATTAATCGAATCAGCACGGACGTGTAATAAGATATTTAAATTTAGTTACTACTTAACACATTTTGTTTAATTTTTTAATATAACTAAGAAAGCATATGATGAAGAAAGATAATATTGTTTGTGTCATCGAATACTAAATTAGAAAATTTCAAAGCTGACACAAAATAAATAGTCTAGAATTAATTGATATTAATTCGCAATCTATCACAATTAATATTTTAATAATAGTAATAGTCTCAATTTCAACAGGTCAAATAAATGAATGAAATTTGAATTTCATCGACGTAAGGCAAGAAACAGTTAACGTTTGGAACACTTCCATATTGAAAGTGAAGCCTGGTATCTGGATTCTTCAAGGTGGTATAATAAAGGCTTCCTATTTCGCAACGAAAACCTGTAGGATTTTGATAGGCATTGTTAAATTATTATGTACTTACATCTGATTTTATTAGGTTTCATAGCCAACAAATACCCTAAACATAGCAAAAAATTTAAATCTGTAATAACACGCATATTGGTTGGAAGAAGATTTCAGTGGACATACTTTGTTTCGCCAGACTTCAACACATTCAATGAACATTGACATAAATTCTAAGAAATTTGTAAATTCCATGTTTTCTTCTATGTAAGGTGTACTTAACACTACTTATGCATATTATCAACTGCTTATTTTCTTCTAATCTGATAAAAATGGTAATTTACAAATGACGTATTTATTTACACTTATCTTCTTGGAATGCGAATAAAAGTTTTAAAGAAACGCTTTATAAATCTAATTTGAAAATGCAAGAACAGCTGGGTAATTACCACATATTAATTTAGTTTATTGTATTGTTAATTTACAGTATCATTTACCTACTTATTGTTCACATAAGGAAAGATTGTAAATAAACTGGGAAGAAAAATTATAATTTATTATT